>VSDK01017188.1:228611-240806 GCA_009767595.1 Symbiodinium kawagutii | reverse complement strand
TCAGTGCTTTAGATAGATAAGTGATAAGTGTATGATGAAGGTCACCCCTTCTTTTTCAAGATATACCCAGATGATTTGTAATGGAGCTGGGGATGGTGTTGACATGAATGCGATTTAAAGTGCGACTGTCTGCTGCCAATTGTTTGCTGTTGTCAGCCTTCTTGTGTTGCAATCAACGCAGGCTGTTTGGAATTTCAATATTGATCGCTTGCTTTGAATTTCAACAACTATTCAAGAAACCTTGCTACATCATCATGATTGATGATCGACAGGACATCTATGTTAGTGCACTTCACTCTATGTGTTGTCTGCGCACCTTGGGACTGAACTGGTTTTCACTGGGAAGGTCTGGTGTTGGAAGAGCCATGAAATGGTCTGTGCTGCTGGAATTCAAGGCAGAAATCACACAACGAGTGCCTTCGTGGAAAGATTTTCTCGGCTATGAGTTGGAAGTGGTCAGAAATGCCTGCCGCTTTGCATGCAGGATCTGCGATGATTGCGACCTTCCTGCTTTGACATTGTGTTACAACGTGCTGACAAATTTGCGGTTGCCAAATTTAGATGCTGTTGGCCCTTGGGAAGCTATGCCTGAGTCCACCCTTGCTTTTACTGGCGAGTTCAACCGTTCAGATGGCTTCGAAGTTCTGCCGCTTTATATGCGGTTCAATTTCTTCCTTGAACCAGAAGTGCTTGAGTGTCACATGTCGGAACTTTTTTGTGCGATAGGTGAAATGGCAGTGATGCTTCTGGCAGCTGGGAAGATCAATGATGATGAGGTGGATTCTTGCCTGAGTAGTGCTTTGCGGGCATTAGGTGAGATCGGTCGTGCGTATTGCCGATATGTGGAAATAGATTGATGTTGCCTTGCAGGGCTCTTTGCCTTGAAGGGAAAACGATGAACCTTTGCTCGGGAGCTGTTGTTGTTTAAGCCTGTGAACACCGTGGGACTGTACTGGTTTTGACTGGGAAGGTCTGGTGTTTGAAGAGCCATGGCACATAGATCATGGCCAACAAGTATCTTTTTTTTGGTTTTTTTGGTTTTTTTGTTTTTTTTGGTTTTTTTGGTTTTTGTTGGTTCCAGGATTAATCCAGATTAATCCAGATTAATCCAGATTAATCCAGATTAATCCAGATTAATCCAGATTAATCCAGATTAATCCAGATTAATCCAGATTAATCCAGATTAATCCAGATTAATCCAGATGCAAACACTCAAAATCACACAATGTCCAGGCTAGTCTAAACATTGCCTCGATCCAGGATTGAGCCTGGGTATTGCACCATGGATAGTAATTGAACCTTAGAAGTTTTCATGGCTCAAAAATATTTTGATCATCCACATGGCATGTGATGATATTGTGGGTACAGATGGTGGTTTGTATTTATTAGCCTGTTAGCTACTGAGAGTTAAAGTAGAATATGTTGGCTAATGATTTAGTAGTTCATTTGCCCTTTGCTAGATAGTGATTATGCTTGTCATAGTGACTGGAAACTTTACAGAAGTCCTTTAGGCATTGGGGGATTACACCCACAGGATTTAGGAAGTACTTTCATAAAAATGTTATTACATATTTGCATCGCGTACATTGTAGGAACATGTAGCCACAGGCCAATGGATTCTGATTCAGTAAGTAACGACAATAGATATGCCCTGAAGAGAGGGAAGTTAATATATAACTACCCAGTTTGCTTAGACAACTGGATATATGTTATTCTACATATGCATCTAGGCCCCATAGAACTCATTTTATTCATCTATACATAAAACAGTATGACCACAACAAAAACATGTTGCACTAAATAATAGATATCGGCTAGTACATAATTATACTGTCCCACTAGCTTACTTACATCATTCATGAAACCATTGATAACACAGTCAGTCCAATGGAACCATATACACATATTTTATTCTTTCCATACAGCAAATGCAAATGCTATACCAGGGCCCATAAAGTCAATTTACACAGTGAGCTAAGAGGAGGCCAGCAATATTACTAGTAACCAGCTGCTACAAAGATATTTGATACAAAACCTGATAATAATTTCATATACAGGTACCCAGTATCAAGAAATTTTGATAAAGTTATAAACTTACAAATGTGGTGCAGGAGCCAATGATTTCCATGTAATACACAAGGGCTGCATAAATACTCACCACTCTAAATGTTGACACCTTGGCAATTCTTTAGGTGTGGGCCTTCGTGCTGTCATTGCAGTTGTAAGAATATTGGCCAGGATTAGCCATAATAAATTGTAATCATTAGGGATAAGAAAATATTACCCAACACAAATAAGCAGGGCATAATTTGCCCTATATACCATACTAAATATACATGCAAACATAAGTACCACACATATCAATGAACACCAGGACAAATACCATTATCAGAATAACTATAATATGCCACTAGTCACCCTATGGATCACAGTGACCATAAATAACCTTTGTAATCAAAACTAACCATAATAAAGATCAAATTCATGATGCAAAGCATAGCAATCATGATTTGCGCAGAAGCCCCTTGATTCATGGGAATTATGAATGTAGCAGTTTCTGCAAATCATGGCATAAGTCCTTCAGGACTTCTACCCACAGGATGGAGGACAAAACTCAAATCTCTGAGCTATTTTACATATTCACTGCCATGTATTGGATAGCATAATGTTGCCAACCCAATTATTTCAGTAGCATGGAAACCATTTGAATGGACAATGCCATACCAATAAATCCACTTCATGGCAAAGAAAATATGTGCTAAATACTAGTTATGCCCTCAGAAAAAGGGAAACTAATACATCATGATATGACCCCAGCTTGCAAAAACAACTGATAACAACTGAATGGAACATATTCAAGCAACCTCAAAATTGCTAAAATCTTTTGAGTTTTTTTGGTGTTTTGAGTTTTTTTTGCCTCCTGGACTAATCCAGGTTCATCCAGATTAATCCAGATTAATCCAGATGCAAACACTCAAGTTGCAGCAAACTTGTGCCAAAAAGTGTCCTGTGTGGCGCTCACAACAAGCCCCTCCCACTGTAATTAAAACAATCTTTGATTAACTCCACTATATGCTACTGGACCAACAAACCATACACCCGCTCCACCAATAATCTGCGTGTCTCTAGGGTTCCTCTGGCTTGAGAACCCTCCAAATGGCTTGATACAACCGGAGGCCCTGCATGGAAGGCAAACCTGTTGCCGATCCAAGGCCTCACATCACTCTGGCAGCGCAGCACAGTGTTTTTTTTTGGTACAAACGGACTGGAAAATCGATGGATGGCGGAATGAAGGCTTGGGCACTTGCAGCACTTGTGTGAACTTGATGCATCTTCATGCTTGAAACCTCTCCCGGACATGATTGGTTTTCTATCGGCTGTCAAAACCACGGACAGTTGACTTGACATAGAGAGAAAGGGAAGACGCAGCAACATTCGGCCATCCCGCTTCCATGCTATGTGCAGTTGAGCAATGCCAAGAGTTTGTTTGCGTCGTCTTCTCAAACTAATTGCTTGATAAACATTCCAAGGTGATAGAAAAAAACAACCTTGAAAAACCAGGTGTAGATCTATACTATAGAAAATAGACAGAGACATAGAGTAACCTTTTCTATTCCTGGGTCAAATTGAATATTGGATGATAGGTTTCATATCAGAAGCTCGTTCTCTGAGTTGTGGCCCATGATGGCAAACAACTGTTGTTGAATACTGTTACTGCTAGACCAGTAAGTCATGCGAGTCTTGTTGTCGTTTCCTTTTACTATTGGTTTGTGTACCTTAGAACTGGCAATTCTGAACACGACATTTAGAAATTGTCCTTATAACCATGTAGTTACAACAACATTGACCCTAGTTCATCTCCTCAACTTTGCTTGATTATCTTGGTGGCTTATAGATCCCGTGCTAAAAACCTAAGTTAGTGGCTATAAGCCATCCAGTTATGTACGTATTCTTGTGCCTTGCCTGGCCAGCTCAACGTCTGACTGGACCCGACAGTGTGGAGCTCACAACTTCACCGCGTCCTGCGAAGCGCGACTGCTTTCCCAGCAGTCATCACCAGCGAGTCGTGTCGATGGCAGGGTGGTTGAAAACATGTAACGAGTACAGTCATGATCAGTACATACCAGAAATAAGATTACAAAACTCCAATAATGATAGTAATTATCATAGATATAAGTTACAATTATAAGGATCACCCATTGAGAGTAATGTTACTGATAGTCATAACTGCTACTGATCATCATAACTGTTACTGATCATCATAACCTCGTCATAACCTCATCAAAGTCATGATAGTAGCACTGATAGTAATGTTGAACACCAACCGATGATCAGTCATAACCTCACAGTAATTTCACTGATCATGTAATTATCATCATTCTGGGTGTTTTGTAATGTCATGATCAGTATGTAACAGAAAAAACATTACAAAACACCAATAATGACAGTAATTTTCATAGTATAATAATAAGGATCACCCATGATATGCTAATATGATCATCAGCAATAGCTCCGGAAATGTTGGTAATGTAAGGTGGATACTATGATAGGGATGTCTGGAATGTATTGGTATGTAAATAGAAACATACTGCGATGTAAGGGATATGCCGGATAAATGGCTGTATGTACTGTCTACCTTTCTATCTACAGGTCTCATGTTTCTTCATCAGTGGATCAGGGCCGGGTCAAGGCATCCCCATGCTCCACTTGTGAACTGGTCCACCGTAGATTGATCCATCCATTCCTACTGCATAAAGCTACAGGTCTGTCTCAACATTCATAGTTGCACCCGTTGGTTGAACATATTCTCCACTTAACCAAGAAATGATCTCTAGGAACACAAAGCAACTTGTCTGTTTCCTTTCTTGGACCGCTCAACTAAGTATGTAGGATGTCTGACACCTCTCCAGTTCATCAGTAAACCAGTTGATCCCTTCTACAGATGCAAGCGAGATTAACGAATACCATGGTCGGTCCAAGTGTTGGGTTTCATAATTCCGTCTTCTATCTGGTTGGTGGTTTGAATTCCTATCATAAATATTTGTCAACCAACTATTTGCTGATACTAGGGGAAATAAAAAGTTCAAAACCACCAAGCAGTTACATTTTATAGAGTAAAGCATCTATTCAGTTTTTACGAAGTTTCTGCTATGTGAGTGTGAGTTTCCACGAAAGCAATTACAAGGAACAAGTCCCCACAATTACAATGAATTCCATTGGTCCTTCCCACTTTCAGCGGCTCCTCGTATTCTAAGCAGTCCGTTGCTGAAGGCTTCAATGACCTTGGCCAACTGAGGCGCCCCTGTTCTGTTCACATCCCAGCGTCATAACACCACAGGTAGGATTTCCTTGGGAGAAAATGGCTTCCAGCATCGCGGAATATTTGGAGAGGCAATCATGCTGCCGGAAACGTTGTCAGTGACGGAGTTCACCAACGAATTCTTTTGAGATCCAGCTAATTCACAGACCTGTAAACTATTTATGGTAAAGTAAGAGCTGGATCTACCATCGACATCCATTGAATTCCATTGACCCGTATGAATGCCTTGCTAAACAATGTGGTGCCATGCTCTCAGGCGGGTGGCAGCGGTCCTGACCCCCACCCCCCTTGAGCTTCCTGCAGCACAAGCATCGGAGCCCTCATCCACCTATGACGACAAGGATCCAACAGCATGTCATACCAACAGCAGTCATGGGGCGCTCATGGGTGCACCCACTTTGTAGTGGTTGATGGTAGTTGACAAATTGAAATATCCGACAACAACAAGACATGACAGTATGACCAACATCTACAGAGATATTATGATGAACATTCTGATGACGATCACCATGATAATGATACAAATGATGACGACAATGATGATGACAACATGAATGGTGAATGATGACCACCACAATGACATCGATGACGATAAAATCGCACTAGCCATGGTCAAAGTCGTGCAAGCCAAGTTGTAAGCTGTAGAATTTGAATAACTGGTCCTGCTCGGATTAGTGATAGAGACGTATACTTAATGATACTTAATATTGCTACGTGCCACCAAATGATGAAGTTTAATGATACTTAATCCACATGAATTTTGAGAACTATCAAGATTAAGCCGATTAAGCATAGTTCATCTAGTATTAACATGTATTAACTCTATCTATATGTGATACTTCAACCAGTTGCCACCGGTTGTCGAACCTCCACGGGCGCCTCCACGGGAGTTGGAAAGGTCACATGGTGAGTTCCACTCGCTTCGTCCCTGGAGTTCACCATGAGGTGTGCGTGTCCACACCTGGGGACGTGCCACATGCCCCGGTGAGTGCCACGTGGTGACTGCTGATCCAATCATTGATGAATGGTCATGGAGTCATGGTCAGTACTGGTTAGTTTTCTGGCTAGTACTGATTGAATAATCCGGAATAATCATGGCTGAGGGATTGTGATTAAGAATCATTGATCATGGTTAGTCATCATGATCTACCAACAACTCGCTCTGGTCGCATGGTTCACGAAGAATGGTTCCTCTGGAACAAATGCTGAACAATGTAACAATGTTCTGAAACGGCAATGACGGGTGGGCTACATGATGGATAGATATAGGGCTTACTGGCTAAGAATACAAAGAACACCATGTGCCAGGGTTGAAACATGAACCATAAACAACTCACCATCACTACCTGCTTTGAAACAAAAACATGTTGGCCCTGCATCGTTTGGTGAGCCAAGGGGCAGGACAGCGGTGGGAGGGGTGCTTCGAAGTATTTCAAGAACCTGGCACAACGGAGGCCGGGGATGGCTGGGGCTCATAGCTCCTATTTCTGCGTCGGCCCCACTTGGAAATCATCAGTAAGTCAAGGGTACGGTGAACGATCTTGTTTTGCTTCGAAGATGTTTAACAGGAACGCTGAAGCCACACACATTTGGGACTACATCGTGAGTGAACACCCAAATGACTGCGGCTCGGACATAGGGTCTAGGGTACGGCTCTTGGAGCGCACAAAATAATGACTTTGACAGGAAACAATTTGGAGGGTCGTAATTTTGAGCCCCAACAATTGAACGCCCAAAACCAGCTTTGCATTGACCCGAAAAGACATTCTCAACCCTGCCCTCGGGTGATGGTACGATCGTTTAGCAGGACTTTCTGATGTCAATCAGGAATTTACCAATGGGGAAACGGTATCATTTGAGCTCAGGAATCCATAATTACAGCATATACTTCTTGGTGCTTTTCCCAACTCCGTGATAAAACCAGTGAATGCTGGGGCGTTCTTTGCCTTGTAGGTTCACACTCACAGTATCTCACAGCATCCTGGCGGGAGAACTCTCACAGCTGCCCCTCCAGCCATGGTTGCAAGCATCCCTTCAAGCACATGGGCCCTTCAACCCTCGGTCAAATCATGATTTCTGTTGGGAAAAGTCTTGTCATTTCGATCAGCTCCCAACGCTGACCCTGAATTCACTCACCTCCTCATAGTTCCATAGCAAGGTCAAACCATTTCCACCCGGAGTAGCCTCAGCTGGAAGCGACGCTACATCGACCAAGTGTGCATAGACGAAACGAATCCTTCTGGGAAACTAACCTGGAAATGGAAAATCATCATATTCTATAGGGAATCCCCGGGAAAACATCAATCATTATTAGAGTTTCCAGTGCTACGTTAGATTTCCATTCCTTACCACTAAGCAACTACATCTTTTTTTTCCTGATCAGGAGATTTGATTCACAAACAAAGAAGTGTCATGCACCAGTCCATCGACCACTCCAACTTCGGATCGAAAAGAATATGTTTAACCCAAGCGTTTAAAACGACAACTCTGGATTCAGACATGTGTTCTTCCGATTTGACAATCGTACATCATAATACCAAACCAAAACTGGCTCAGTTGTGTTGCGGAGTCAATGAAGACCAAGTCTCACGCGAGATTGGATGGCAACGGCATCATATGAGGCTAGCCATATATATCACGAATCCAAAACTGCTGGTGGACTCTTAGATGGTATTCATCCTAAAAGAGGAGTGGTTCAAAATCATCCACTTTGGGATTTTGATGAATTTGAGAGTATAAATGAGTACGAAGCATGTTGAATTTGGGAATACATTTTTTTTGCTAATCAGTCAAACCAGGTGTTTTTTCAATCGTCCTTCAAAACAGAGATTTGGAAGTAGAAACATATGGTTGGTGGTTTGAACCCCTATGAAACATATGCTTGTCAACCAACCAATTGTTAACAAATACAAGAGAAAATAACAAAAAATGTTTGAAACCACCAAATAAACAAAATATCTAAAACCACCAACCATCACCAACCAGTATAAACATTGTATCAACCACTTGCACACCACCCTGGTCAACCTGGTCAGCCCATTCCGCGCTTGCGCCGCAGCGTGGCTACCCCTTCGTTGCCCGGCCGCTGCCAGGCCTCCGGCAGGAGCACTACGTGGCTCAGAACGATGGATTTCTCGTTGCGAGCGGCAGCGAGCTCCAGGGTCTCCTATAGCGACAACCGCCAGTGACCTACAACCAGGGAACCCATGGCGTGGGGGGGAGGACCCGAGGGGGGGGGGGGAAAGCCATGGGGGGAATCCATGGCGGGAACCCATGGGGATAGCCATGGGGATAGCCATAGGCTGCCTCAAGGGACGCCACCAAGGAGGGGCTGGGAAGGTGGTTTAGTGTTGTAGGTGCTGAATGGTGGTTGCTGGTTGGTGGTTGAACCACCCCTATGAAAAATATCAGTCAACCAACCAACCACTTGGTAATACCCTGGAAAATAAAAATGTTTGAAACCACCAACCAAATAAAACATTGCTGTCCACTCATTATCAGAAATTAATGACGGTCAGTGAGCAATCATTAGTGGCAGCTAATAGTGATGGTTAATGGGAGCCCTCTACTTTTTGGTATCCACTTATTATCAAACAATTAACCGTTGCTATCAAACACTAGTGGCGGTTATTTCTCTGTAATGGCTGGTTGCTATCGGATGTTAAACATTACTGAACCATTCTCAACTATTCATTCCCATCATTAAACAGTGCGAACCACCTGACCCTTCATCTAGTAGATGATGCCTTGTGATGGTAGTGACAACCATGACCAATTAAGCATCCTCCTAACAACTATCAAGCATCACCCACTATCCTCGACAACAAGTCAATTTTGACTGCTGTAATGTATTGGCAATGACAGGTACTAATGATTAATTGATGAGTAATGATGGCTACTTGATGGCTTTTGATGGCTCATACCGTCATACCAAAAACCAATCTTAAACCACTCGTCACTGGTAACCATGAGAAGGGCAATCAATAACGGCAAATAATTATCAACATCTTTAGCTTCAAGCGTGAAGGGTAGGAATCACTTCCCACACGTGTCAGGGTGGCCACAGCCATACCATGTTGGCAATCGCTGTTAATCCTGAACGATGCTACCATTGCTGTAACTGTTATAGATATAGCATGCAGTAAGAATCATGGGTTCTCGTAGGAAGTATCATGAGTTTTCCATTAATTGTGATAGATATAATAATGAATCATGATGCATTACTTCCTCGGTTCCCAATGGTTCCCCGAGCTTCCCATGATATCATCAGTG
This sequence comes from Symbiodinium kawagutii, assembly GCA_009767595.1. Classification (NCBI taxonomy): domain Eukaryota; class Dinophyceae; order Suessiales; family Symbiodiniaceae; genus Symbiodinium; species Symbiodinium kawagutii. The sequence goes on along the minus strand of VSDK01017188.1, from coordinate 231,214 downwards.
GGTTCTAACACCATTGACCATTTCTCACTTTCGAAAACAGGGCAGTCGCAGCGGTCGCACTTTCGGTTTTTTCGCACTGGCTCAAGCCCCTGAGGGTCAGTCAATTCGCTCCAGGCATGCGAGATATGAAGAAAAGGTGGTACCCCTACGTTCGATGTTTTTCTGAGGTTTCCATGTTCAGAATGACAATGACTTTGGCATGGTTCTAATAACTGTTTTCTTTTCTTTCTTGGCTTTCATGAGCTCTCGATATTAAAAATGACCATTACTTTGAAATGGTTTAATGATACCGTATCATGGCTACGAACTGGCAAGTGGATTTGCACGGACAAATTACCACATTTGTTGCTTGGCCTTTGCACTCTGCGGCCGGGTCCGTCAGAAGATCCGCACTTTGCCGTCGCAACGGTTCGAGTGGTTCTGATAGGAACTTCTCTCGCACACCAATTCACATTTGGAGCACTGACAATACTACTGTCATTTGTTAACGATAAGGTGCCAAAATGTTGCCTTATGTCTGGTGTCCTTGTCTCAAAGGACAATGATTGACTCCATGAACGTTGTGTTTCCTGGGAACATTTTTTGTTGCAGAATGTCAGCAAATGAACACTGATAAATTGTAGTGTGAATGAATCACTCGATCGATTATACAAACAATCTTGTTTAAATTGACTGTTGCAAAAAATTGCTGAATCTTTTCAATGCGAGTTTTTGCTTTGCTCGCAAGCTGCGTCAGTGTGGCAACTTGATCCTTGCATGGTACGAAAGCTGCGCCATCACGACCTGAGTCGTCACTCTCGCATGGAGAATGGACCTGAGCGGATCTACATGGGCCAGGCTCCCCACACATCAGGGTGACATGCGACTACTGTTAGCGTCCTGCATTCTGCCATTGCCATTGGCCCTAAAGGTGGGTTTGCGACTCCAATCAGCAAATCATGTAGATAACCTCAATTTTCATCATCACTTCCATGGCAACATCATACATAAGCTGTTTGTCAAAGCAACCCTGCTTGTTCGCGGTGTTCCCTCATGTCCCAAGCAACCCTTCCCATTTGTTGGTTAAATCCTTAAATGCAAAAAATGTGAAATTTGCATTGTACCCTCGTCTTAGATGGGGGTTTCTCAAAATAGGGAAGCTTCAAAATGATTGGTTTATCACTAAGAAGAATTCAACAAGAATGACTTGTGGGGTTCCCTTATTTTGAGAAACACCCAAATACCTATCACTGTCGTGAAATCTGCTGCATTTTTTTCTGTAATCGCCTTGGGCCCCCGAGCGATGTGAGGGCTCATTGCAGCATTACCTGGGAAGCGGCTGCAGAACTATAGAATCGCCAGCGAGCTGCCATAATGTTTTGCTGAATAAATATGCAATCAACAAAACAATGTGCGTAAATATTCTATGTATGTTACATCTAATATGATTAATATAATTAATATAGTGCTATGAACTAATATGCAGTGATACCTAAAAATATGTAGTCTTGAAATTTCACTGTAGATGTACAGTAACAGTTTGCATACATTAATTTATATATATATATATATACAAATGCATTGTGGAATCATCCATGATTAAATGGACTTGTAGAAGCTGATATACGTGCACATGCTTATGTATGTGCACAAACTAGTTCAATGAACAGTCGCGTCAGCACATTATCAACAGCAAAGGCAAAATAAGAATTGATACACTGATAACACACATATACAAACAATGATATCAATTAGCCTCTTTGATGGTTAAATTTAGCAGCTTGCCTGGTTTGTCAAGATAATGTAGCTAATAATACTAAAGAAGTACTTGGGGAATAGACCAAACAATCTATATTGGGAGATAAGCCACAACAACTTGTGGACTCGTGGACAATTTGTGACAATTTCATGCAAGTCTAGGGATACCATACATACACGGTAGATGACTGGGAATGTACATTGAAATAATGACTTCTGAAATCAAACATGACACTGACAACACGTAACACCATATGGTGAGGAAGGATGATAACCAAAAATGATAGATATAGCGCCGACAAACAAGGGGCATATCATGAACTAAAATCTGCTTACTCAACTCAACCATGCTGGGCATGACCAATGAGAGTGCTGAGGATATGGCGGCCTTACGTTTCTCCCTCTCAGTTGGTTTCCACGCTTGGGTACCTTACCAAATACCTCTAAAGCAACCAACCACCTGACCTCGTTCAGTGGTCCATCTTCCCATGCTCATCCCCAACGTCGCAGGGTGGTGCCGTGTTCATCGCTGCGACTTGGCCGCTGCATCCGAGGTGCGACGTGTTTATAGCCCAGCTTCTGGAGGATGGGGCGGCACAAGGATTCGTTGAAGCCCTGTGGTCCACAGACGAAGATCACCACATCATCCGCCGGACCCGGCCTGGGATGCCACGGGTTCCGGAAATGGAGAAGCGAACGGGGCCCTGCGGCAAGTTACTGAACAGGGGACCTGCCGCAACTTCGACGGTCTTGACATTCACCAAGTGTCAATGCAGTTTCACCAAAAACAAATTAGAAACGGATGTATTTGTTGGGTGAGGAATGTAGATGCCTCCTGCCAACCTCCAAAAGTGCTTGAAAGAGTG
>VSDK01017188.1:169628-212804 GCA_009767595.1 Symbiodinium kawagutii | reverse complement strand
TCATCATCATCATCATCATCATCATCATCATCATCATCATCATCATCATCATCATCATCATCATCGTCATCGTCATCGTCATCATCGTCATCATCATCATCATTTTCATAGTTTTCATCATCTTTGAAACAAACATGACACATTGACATCTGTGCGAGGTCCATCATCATCCTCAAATTCATGGACAAAGCTGGCTAAACTGCTTCACAACATGCTGACTCTTCGTCTATCTAACCGGGAAAAGAAATCCTTGATCTCTTTCGACCAAGCCGACATATGCTGGAACATGTATTTGTTGATCACGAGGAAAGCCAAACAATGACCATCAAAGCTTGGGATCAGGGAAATTTGAGGCTTTTCAATTCTGACAGCGGCGCGGTCCCACTGCCCAGAGAGCTTGGTGTAGATTCGGTAGAAGACATGAAGCAAAACGCTGAAACCCAACCTGGTGGCAGTGGTCCATTCACTCTGCACGAGCGACACATGTGTGGTAGTTCCATAGTTGAAATTGAGTGTTCCAAATCAGCAACTGGACCTGATGAACCAATGATGATTAATTGTATAATTAAAAATTAACACATTAAGACATCGACACTATTTGATTGATGCGTAGAAATTGACCATTTTTAGTGGCCAATGATGAATGGTCAATTACCAAGCCCTAATCAAATCAAACATGGAGATCTTTATCACTTTCAACATGTAGAAAATGGCACTCCCTTGACAAAGTCATGTTGTGGGAGCTAGCAAATCAGCTCCTTTGTCAAAGACGGAACCCAACGAACATGTTTTCCATTTGACCAATAATTTTTTTAGGAGTTTACCATTCCGGGATTGCAAATGCAACGAAGCAGGATATGAATTCAAGACACTGCTGTTGTGCAAGCTGAGCTAACCTGGCTAATATGACCTGCCCCCACATTGGAAGCCACTGTGCCCCATCACCTGCCGAGTAACACTTTGTGAATGTTGTAGCCATCCTCCCGGGTGAACAGCCGTCCCAAAAGACTTGTCCCAGCCGTGCTTTGCAACGAGGAGTTTCCATCCACCAGGACTCCAATAGCTTTCTCTTGAAGCATTTTTCCTAAGAATCCGTGGATGCAGAAGACGAATGGGCGTTTGGTTCACTATGGCTTGGGCGCCAACAAAGATGGCTCAACAACAGGAGGACCAAATACATGGAACAAACACATACGAGGCTGGGGTTAAGCTGATAAAAGTGGATTGATCCTAGGCATCACAACCAACAAGAACAGGAATATATATATATATAAATATATTGTATGCAAACCAACTAATCTAATGAGGAATCCAAGATAATATGGTATATAATTAATAGGTCACCACCCTTTTCCAAAATTTGCACATGCGCTTCAGCACACAAGGTAAACGCTGACTTAGGTTTGAATACACGTCCACTCCTTGATTTGGTTTCTGATACTCCAAGTCTTGAAGTTGCTTTTCCCGACAAAAACAAAGGTCTATTACAGCACATGGGCGCGTAGCAATGGTGCAAGCCACATCAGTTTTCATATCCCAACATGACCGTGACTTGGGATCGGGGTACATTTACGACCCTGGCCCCACCGGTTGTTGGTGGACTACATCCTGCAGTGAAGCTACAAAGCAGGCAATCACGAAGGTTCATTGACGGCTAATGACGGTTCACTGGCCAATGAGCAACCAATGATGACTACTCGTAACGCTATATGTTCGTAATCAACGGGATATGATTTACTTGACCAGCATCTCACGATATTGACCGGCTTATCCCCTAATAGCTATTGCTTGACCAGCGAAGTATATTACTTCGCAACGCTTGCTATTGCTTCCCAATGGCTGACCGGGATGGCACCGGTGATCGACTTGCGGAGCCGACGCCCCGTGCTCCCTGCGCCGTTGCGATGCCGAGCTGCGCGCGAAGTCCGAGTGGCCCACCTCCTCGAAAGCTTCGGCGGCTTCCTGGCCACCATACTGAAGTAGCACCTGGCGATCCCAGGTGTGCTGAGGCGACGACTGGGTCGTCATGGGGACCCATCCAGGGGTCACACTGATCCAAGGCACCCTCTTTTTTTTCAGGTGAATGAGATTCATGACTAGTTTTTATCCCAAAAAAAATTGATATCTAATTTTTTCCAGGTGCCATCTTTGGGGATATCAAAACGAGATTCATGACCAGTGCTGTCTGCCTCATTCCCTCCGGGATGAAGCATCAGAAAATCCGTCACGTCACAGACCTTGGTGGAACACGCCAGCAGCACAGGCCTCATCAGCTGTTACTTTTCGAGCAGGGATACAACCCACACCCTCAGTGTTCACCCGTTGAATCCAAATGATCAGGTGTACACCAAATCGGCGCAGTCCGTCATAAAGAAATAGACTTTCCAGTCGGATGTTCATTAACAGGCCCCCATGTGAGCTCAATGTGGAGATAATAATCATGTTAGGCTGCCTGGATATCAACACCTGTTTGAAATAGAAACACGGTCGACAGTCATCGCGTACTGACCTGCAATATATGTGGTATGTACATCCCATTGATCTATCAACGGCTGATTTGGCTGCAAATCCAGCAACAAACAAGTTCAGCGTTCTTCTGTGGTATGTTCTATATATGTAAGTAGACTGAATGATTACTCAGAAACTGTGTGTGTGTGCGTGGATGCATAAATATGAAAACAAAAACACATGCGTCACAACCATGTATCATGTCCTTATCGCCTTTTACCTCCTTCTATCGAATCATAGAGACATCTGCCGGAATTCATGGAGAGAGAGATATGGCAGTGGGTCAAAACCCTGTTCCCCTTGTTCCCCTATCATTAACCATTGTTTTCCCTATTACTGGTTGGGTAATAATCACAATTAGTGGTTGGATAACTGCTTGACCCAGCTCGCCATATAGAGAGAAACGGCAGAGACAAGGGCCCCACAGCCGCCATCGATTGCTGGTTATGTTGGAAGTGGCCGGTTCAGCCCCGTTGGGTCCATGGCGTGCTCCTTACAGCGCCGCACTGCCGAGGCACTACTCCCCCAATGGACAGCCACAGGGACGAGGTGGTGCTGTGCTCGCTGAGTTCCCGCTGGGTGATTTTCTGCGAGGTTTGTCTGCGAGTCCTTAGCCAGGCCAACAACTGGGAAACATGGCTGGGTATGGGTCACAAATATGAACCTCCCAAAATGGCCATGTATAATGGAAATCCATTATAAACCAATGGTTTTTGGGGTACCCATTTTGACCCACCATTTGGTTTTGAACGAGTTGATTGAGCTCATATTAGCCAAATCCTTGATCTTCCATAGCCATTCTGAAGGATTAACCATTAGCTGATCATGGCAAACCTGTACCATTCACGATTGGATAGCATTTGGTTAGAACACTCCTGGTAGCTCCTTGCACGCAACGGAATCCGGTATGAGACCAACGAATGTGAGCCTCACACCGCTTTGGGTGGAGTCTACCTGGGCTAAATTAGGGGTGCAATAATTCTATGTTACCGGATGCACTCCCCTACATCCTAGCAGGGCAGCTTTTTGCACATCCCCGCTTCATCGGCGTGGTGACGAAACTACGCATCGAAGGATTTCCAGTTTGAAGCCCTGGCACGGTCAAGCATCAAAGCATCATAAGGCAAGACCGTGCCAGCGAATCGAACTGGAAGCAAGAGTTGGGCATTGAGCTTGGGGCATTGGCGAGGCTTTGTTGGCTGGGATATCAAGAATTGATCCAGGTGATGTCGAAAAGTATTTTGGTGCGGTAGGATAGCTCTTCCTGTCACCCCAGAATTTTGGGAATTGCGTGCATACCAATGCGGCAAGCTTATTTTTGAGATCGGGGATCCCGGGATTAAGGTGATGCCCAGATTTTTCTCAAGACTCCGTACAGATTTAGCGAAGTTGTTACACTCGTCCCCCACAGTGCTGTGTCTGGGTAACATTGGCTGTACAGTTGGCGATTGCCAGACACGAGAAGCTCCTGGCATTTTGACTGGGATTTCCAACCCAGTGGTCAGCTTGAAGCTCAGCATGAGCTCAAGCCATTGAGTGTTTTGGACTGGTTCCTCTTCTGGCAAATCTTGTATCCATTGAAGTGATGTTAAAATTCAAAAAGGTAGGCACTGTAAGTAGCGCCCCAAGGTGACCGCATTAAGGCTCTGGTCCATACATGGTATGCAGCTTTGACCCAACCAATACCGGGGCTGCACAATCAAGGAGCTCAACGGTTTCAGTTGGGTCAGAGTTGCAACCTGACATCTTAGAGTGGCTGTCTGCAAAGGTCACCCCGACACAGTAGATATGTTCCAGCACCATTTTCCATGTTGAGGCTTGCTGTTTGCATCTAGAAATCGCTGTGTCACGTAGGGAGATTATGTTGGGATATCGTGACTTAGCTCGTATTGGCTGCAAGGTCAGCAACCTGGTTTCCCAATTGGAGGTATCTGGTTACGGGTCATTCGATAGGTCTGCATGCGATTTGATGACAGTAATTTTTATGTTACGTGGTTCATCAGGGAACATCCCGAGTGAGTAGGACATTATTCTCGTAGGTCATGATGGGGCTTATTACATTTTATCGCCATGATTGCGATTGAGACACCTCATCATACATTCCCTTGGCAAAGTCACTGTCGACAATCATTGGACATGTTGGAAAGATTGAAGAGCTAACATATTGCCATTGCTTCTGCTCTGTGAATATTCTGTTCCCCTTCTAGCTTGCATGTATAGTGCACCCTAAAGTGGTTTTTGGACACCAGAGATTGATGGATATATTGATCACGAGAATGCACTGTTGCGAAGTCGTCTACCACTAGGCTACGACGCATCCTTGATCATTCTTCCTGAATGGCCGAGCCGTCTGTCCAGCACCAAATGGGGTCATCCCACGATGACCACAGCCGCCTTGGTTGGTGAACTCTTTTCCTACTTGCTAGGCTCGGGACCAATCAGCCTTACTGGGAAGAATAGGTGGAAGTGGGATTATATCTGCATATCTGAAAGATGGGTTGCTGGATGATCCTGTGATGGGCATGTTTTGGGACATTCCAGCACTCTATGTTTTAAGAGTCATCTTGTTGGCAGTGAGGGCATGCCGCATCCTCACGTTGTCCCCACTTCGCTAGTCGTGGTTCGTGACGACCCCTCCTGTGAGGTGGATGATGGTTAATTTCGTTGGTCGTCCACCATGGAGTCTAAAGTTTACGGATCACATCATAATCAATGTCTGGAAATGAATCTAGAGTGGATCTTTTTCGGATTTCCAGGGTAACCTGGTGACGGTTGAGGAAGATTAAGCTTTATGGACTTGGGTAATGCATGACCCAATCAAGACACTTCCCCCGTCGTGGTGGTTCCAATTACAAAATCGGGTTGTATGTTCGCTTCTAACTGGTCTACAATCTGAGGAGGACTTGAACAGGTCCGACATAGTCTGGGGGGTCAATTATGCTTCATTCCACACATCTGTAACGATTTCTCTGCGGTGTGGGTTTTTGACCAGGAATCTTCTTAGGTTCGAATCGCCTGCATGGCGAGGTAGATTACGGGTCTAATCCTGGTATGTCAAGCTATGCAAGGCGTGGGTTTGATTTTCCTGTCACGGGAATAATGTCCTTGCAATTCTACTACGCATCTTTCGGATATCGGCTTTTGGAACTGGATAACCCTCAGCTCCAAAGAATGCTTTGGGGAGTGCACTGGACAATATCATTCAGCTTTACTTCTCGTATCAATGGTTAACCACTTGATTTTTTGAATGCGGGCTATGCAAGTTCAAACTTTTCTCGGTAGATTTTTGTATGGTGGACATCCGAGTATCGCATGGTGACCCCCAAATCTTTGGCAGTTAGTTCCTTGGTCAACCTGTGAGATTAGAAAGCTCCGTGACATCCGTATTGATGCCCCACACCCAGGACTTGGCTTGGTCTAGATCAGCCCATCTTTGTACAAAACAACCGGCTGAGATTCAAGCTCTGTTTAGTGCATCTGGTCATGGGTTAAATTTCCCAGTTGTCGACGTAGACCATCGGTTGGATGGTATTTTTGTCAATCTGACTTGTTAGAACCAGCTCCACATTATGCCTATCAGACTGCAGCAATGACGCTTAAGGGTCCCCTTCTGGTACACCTTTCAGTGAACACTTGGGATTGGAATATTGACCACATACAACAACCGTTTTCTGAAGGTTGTTCACATTGTGGTCCATTGTCTAGCAGCAGTGGGGGGAAGGTTGAAAATTTTGAAGATGGGTTCTAAGCTTCCCGGCAGATTGTGTTAAAGAATTTGGTTAATCGGTCACCGCCCCCATTACTTGCAATGGAAGGTGTGTGAGTGTTCTACTGTAACTGCAGGTCCAGCCATAGGCTCAAGGTTCCCGGCCTGGCAGTGCTCCCTGCACCGAGGGAGGTGCTATCAGCTTATTGCCTGAAAATGGGACGACTCCATGCCCGTGCTAAGATCTCCAAAGGAGGCTCAAATCGTTATAGGCCGAGTTTGAGCCATCTGGGTGGCAGTGCACGACTTTGTAGGAACTACTATTCTTGCATGGCCTAAGTGGCAGGCCAATGTACTTCACCAGCCGTGAATTGATTCCATAGCTGGATTATTTTCGGAGGTGTTGCCGTGGAATTATTCTAGGTCTTGTTGTGACCAACTACAACATCCAATGGCGGTGGTCTTGGATGTATCTTTGACTATTTCACAAAAGTCATCCGTAGTCAATCAAAATCAAAATCCTGTGGGAATTTCCATTCGCTGGGGATAGCATGAAAGTATTGTAGGAATTGGGCATCATGCTCATCCGGGGAATCCCAATATTTTGACCAATCTCTCCAAAATGCCTCATGGAGTTCCTGCGGCTGGTAGCTCCAGAAGCTCCCATTTAGCTCAGCTCGAGGTTGTTATGGTGAATCAAATTTCACCAACCTTCGCAATTTGTCGACAATCCGAAGCTTTCCATGGGTGCATGTCAGCTGGAAATCAAGTCCATTTTGGATGTGGGTCTACCACATAGACTTGGCCATGTTTATTCCTTGACCGAAGGAGTCTTGCAGTTACTGAATCGACTCTTCAATAGCTCTTATGGGTGGATTTTGCGGTTCTTTCATAGTGCATGAGCCTTCTTATGACCATGATCCTTATACCGCTTCAATGAGTCTTTATATTCTTCAATTTTCTTGGCGTTAGTGAGTTTGACTACTCCTGAAGATATGCTTTGCAGGCAGGGATCACTCCTTAATGGCCTTCACGAGCAAGTCACTCAAGATGTTTGGTTCGAACCCATATAGGAAAAGTCGGCGGAAACCCTTTTGCTTTTACTATGAATCCCAATCCAACTTCATGTGGGGCAAGTGCTTGTGCATTTGCCTTTGGCAAGCTGATACATGATGGTGTATAGCCGACGAATTTGTCTCGTGATCTGCTTGTATTTTACGGATGATAGGTGATCTGTTGGTTCAAAATCACCTGGCCTCCCTGTCTTGGGAGTCCTATGAGAGGGAATGCATTTTAGCCTGGGTTCTATCCACGTCCTTGTTGTGAAAGTCTTAGTGGGTGCTTGGACGTGGAAAGGATCATTTCCAATGTTGCTCTACTGAGGCGGACCATGTTTCTATTCTTGGTCAACGATCTCAGGCACTTGGTTATCCGCTTTTTTGAGAAGTTGTCTTTGTGCCGGTGTTATGGTCTGGGATGCTTCCAGACTAGACTATGGTCAGGCAACAAGTCAGCTTCGAGGATCACGTGATGGGATTATGGTCTGGCAATTCAGTGTGCTGTGACACGTAAACCCGAGTAACCATGGGAATCAGGACGGGTGGATCAGATGGTATCATTATGTGTGGCATCTTTACAGGTTGGGGCTATGGTGCACCCCCCAACCGCTGATTCAAGTTCTAGCATCTGTCCATCCCGCTAAGTTAGTCCGGCCAGTTAGTGTAGGTTGATAATTCATGGTTTAATCTCCTCCTATCAGGAAGGGCCGGCCCATTTGGTGGTTACTCAATGGCTTGTGCTAGCAGCACATCATTCATAGCTTTGATGGTGATCATGGAAGGTGTTGATAACCTTTCGGATATGCATAGATGGAGACAGCCAGGATTTCTAGGTTTTTATTTGATCATGGCTGCTGAAATTCTTGATTGCTTCCAGACTGTATCATCGATGTCACGAACTACTCTCGAAGGTAGTGTGGTCACACTGCAGCACCTCCAGATGAGGGGAGCATTTTTTCATCCTGGGTAAGTTTCTTCTTCTTAGGCCTGATAGGGGCTGAGTGGTACAGCTGAAAGCGTGATTTTCTTAGATGGAGGTCTCAGTTTTGATAGTTTGCTCGCTAGCTTTGGTTTCCGAGGCTAGAACACACCCGGTTTGGCCGAGAAGCACCGGAAAAACTTCGCTTTGTTCATCACGATACTACATTGACTACACTGATGTGTATTTGTTCTTTAGATGGGCCAGGGTTGGATGCTTCACCTACTGGATAAGGCTTACCACAGAACCAGCAAAGTCGAATCTGAATCGAAGTTGTTATGGCAACAATGATTCTCCACCGATGGGTACAGAAGTCACTTCGGGTTCTCTCACACCGATGGCAGATCTGGTTTGGTAGCACTGTGATATCATGAATGAGGTATGTTGCATGGCTCTTCCCATAGTGTTTGGATCTTTGGCTGGAACAAACACCATGGCTTAATCCTATACTTGAATGCTCGAGTCACAGGAGCTCCGGGCACCGTCACTGGTCAACGCCCACATACACGTTTGATACCAACATGGAAGCAAGTGCATGCCTAAGTGGGTTCGAAGCGACCAGCTAAAAGCATGAGAGCATAGGGAGTTCAAGCACCAAACAATCGATGAGCTCAAGATCAGATTCATACAGGTCATAGAAATCTGAAGAGTCAGCAATTGCAGGATGGGAAGAGCGATTGCAAAATCTGGGCTGCCACAATGGCAGCAGCATGTGTTGCGTCGACAATTTTGGGGGTCAACATCCCCACACTGCAATGGGATCACTTGCTAACTTTCGGGCTTCTGGACCGATGTCCATCCTCCCTTGGCGATCTCTTCAACAACTGCTCGAATGTCGCAACCAAACTGGCTGACTGGTCCTTCAATGCCTGTTGAAGGGAGACACTCAAATCCGTATGAACCTTGGATATGTTCGAGTCAAGTCTCTCGAACTTGCGATCTGTGTCATGCTGTTGTCGAGTCAGTTGCTCTTTGATGCTTCCAAGTTCCTTCTCAACCTCATCGATGCGTGCGGCTTGCTTGAGGACCAATTGATCCGCTTCTCGAGTGGGCTGCATGCCTGAGGAGGCTGACACTCCGATGTAGGATGACCATGGATTATGATGGGCAGAGGTGCCCTTCTTGTCAGGCAGCTTGGCCCCTTTCCACGGATCCATGTCTTCATCAACCAATGTCTCACTTCCCAGTGGCAGTTCCTTGTCACGTGGCCTTGAATACTTCCCAGCAACAATCATGCCAAACTTCTTGTCTTGTTCTTCGTGGATCTGTTTCAGCAGCAATGTTTGCCCGTTGATGGACATGTGTTCTCCAGGTGCTTTCGTTTCAGTGCCGATGATGAACTTTCCATCATTCAACCTTCTGATGACCCGGATTGGCCATTTCAGTCCTTCTGCCCATGCTTCGAGTTGCTGACATGTAAGGTATTTTGGGGTACCCTCGATGATCCATTTCGTCTTGGTTTCGACCATGCTTGGAACATCTTCTTTGCCACGGAGTTGTTTCCACGCCTGCTCGAAGTTCTCCTTGCTGACTCGAACACCAAAACTAGGTGGCTTGTGAATGATCCCAAAATGACCAGTGAGCGGTCCAGTCAAACATAAGGCTGCGTTGAGGCACTTGCCAACCCACACAATCCTGTAGGACGCATCTTGGTTTTCTTCGGATCCTTGTGTTTTCTTCAGGCTGACATAAATCGGGGGGTTTGTCATACCCGACATGCATAGCCATTCCTGGATTGCCTCTGACTTAATGCCACACAGCACCGAGAACCATTCCGCTTGTTCTGGTGGCACTTGCTTGGTACCAATCTGCCACCTTCTGCTCCAGCATTGGAGAATCGGCTTTTGGGATTGGTCGTCAAACATGGAACGCAACAAGTGTTTGACTGGAGTTTGAATCAACTCCTGCCACCATCCACCCGGCACCTGGCTTTTGTACACGCTCAAAATCAAAGTGGCACTTGCAGGCAGGGAGATGTCTCCGTTGACCGCCGGAACTCTCACCACTGGTTTTTGACCCATGTTCACAATGACAGCACGAACCAATGCATGGTTGTCATGTTCATCCCGGATGGGTATGTCATGGGTCACTGCGGTGAATGGTTTGGAAACTTCAAGGCTTTCTGGGATGAGAACACTGTTGTATTCAACTGCAAGCAACTTACCTTGTTGTAACACTGGTGCGATTTCAGGGGTGGAAGCAACCGAAAAACCTTTGACACTGGCATTCCATGTACCCGATGGCTCAATGAATGGTCCGTTCTCAATCATAAAGGTTTTGGCTACGAAGCTGACGGATCTCAAATTCACTGGCTCGTTCTTCGGGTACCCAGTTTGCTTCTGTTGGGCTTTTTTGCGAAACCACTGCTGGAGTTTCTTGATAGCATTTGATTTGCTGGCTTCACTCAATGGCACTTTGTGTTCAATGCACACCTGAAGCAGTTCTGTGTATGCACGATCTACCTTGAGATTCGGGAGATTTTTGACCTGGGCAGCATGGTGGTCGGATAGGAAATGACCGACACTGGTGGCCTCATCATCGGAATGGCCTTTTGCAATCAGAATGCTGGCCAATTTGCCTGCCAACTTGAGGTTCCCCAAGCCATGGTACTTCGGAAAGGTAGGCCTGGACAACATTCGACGGATCCACACAGCTCTCATGCGCATGCTGATCGGATGTGCAGCTTGGTGGGTCCTCATGGTTTCATCGTATCTTGCAAGTAGTGGTTTGGACATGAAACCCAAGTGGCTGAACACCATGTCATAATGCTGCTCAACCCATGCATCCGGGGTGTTGTCTGGGCATTGTTGAACTATCCAGTCCAGGGCTTCAAAACCGCACCAAACCATGACATGGTCACACGTGGACCTCACCACATTTGTCTCAGGCACCTGCAGGATTTCACAGAGATTGGTGATCTGTTCTGGTGCCATGTCCCATTGAGAGTGGTACGTCAGGGTGCATTGATCGGTTCCTGTGACTCGAAGGGCTGTCCAATGTCCATCATGATAGAGCACCACAAATCGAAACTCAGCTGTTTGTTTGTAGTCTACATTGCTCCATCCAAGGAGTGGCTCCCACTTCATGTGGACATCATCCCATTGGAGGGCTCCCCAATTGCCACCAGGCAGTGCTGTCTCCAGGAGAAACAAAGCATGCGTCATTTCATCATCTCCCATAGCTGATCCATACTCACACATCATGGTGAACCGGGCAACAAGCCACATCCTCTTTTCCTTGTCCAGCTGTGCAGCTGGCCTCTCAACGATTCTGGCCAATTGCAGCTGGATTTCTGCTGTGTTGTGCTGGATCAATTCGTTCACCTTCAAACCAGCTTGGGTTCTTTCCGGGTTCGCAACCGGTGGTTCAGCAACGAAAGATAGTGTTGGTGTGACGAACTCTTCCTCACTTTCATCATCTTTCTCAACCACCATGAGGGACATCGATCCCCATATTGGGTAGTCCAGTGGCAGTTGTGCATGTTGTCCATCTATGACAACCTGGTTGGTTGCGGGTCGAAGGAACTCGAAGATTCTTGTGCCTCTTGTGACCCAGAGGATTCGGGTACCCATTGGGTGGTGTATGGAAAGGCGGCATCTGTCATGTGAATCTTGCAGGTGAATCACAACCATTCCAATTTCCGACAAATTTGCACTTGGATCCAGCAATGCATCGAATCTGGTCCTGGCTTCAATCACTCTGGTCTTCGGTCCTTGCATAATCTGTTCTGCATGAAGTAAGTCATGTACAGTTTGATCCGCATTGTGTCGGATGGTTTCCATGGAAATCTGGGTCCCTTCAATCTTCACCAGCTTGACCCTGTTTGGACCTGGCGGCTGATCCCAACCAAATTTGACTTTGGTTGCCATTTCACCAATCAACCTGAGCAACGTTTGTGGGGCAATGGGTTTGCCTGAGGCCGTGTGCCACTCAAACATGCTAGCCGTATGTCCATCAAAGCTCACATCTTGCATACGATCTTCCATTGTTGGGAACAGCCGAAGGACAAAGGAGTCACTTTTGACCAGGAAGGTCTTGTCAGCCAACACATTGGGAATGGTATCCATGATCAATGTGAGTTGATCATCAATAGTCACATCTGGCAAAACACTTGTTCGATCATCAGAGCCTATCGAACCTGAGAGAATGCGGCCTGTCTGGATGCGGAGTTCCGCATCAAGGAACTCTGGCGTGGTGACATCTTCTCTTGCTCTGACAGTGTATGATGGTTCGACATTTCCATCTACAACCATTGTGACCTGGACCGTCTTCCATGGAATTTCATGTTCCCCTGATGGATCGATGGTAGTTGGAGCCACTTCAGCATTGGTTGGGTTTGGTTGGATGACAAACCATTGACCATCACATGAGATTTGCACATTATCCGCAGTGAGGCACTCTTGGGCATGCCTCTTCAACATCTGGTGAACATTGAACTCCGGGATGCCATCATGGAGGGGTTTGACATGTACAAGGGCCGCCAGCACTCCAACAATTGCATGAAACTCCGTGATGGAGTTGCCCAATGACTGGAAGGCCATCCTGAAGTCAGTGGGAATGTGCATGGATCCTGTCATTCCTGCTCCGATGGCGATCTCAACCGGATGCATAAATCTCATGCTGTGCTGGTCAACTTGGATGAGTGAACCCAAGATCGGCTTGGTGGTACCCTCCGTAATCACGTGTTGTCTACCGTACATTGCCATCATTGTACCACTAGGGATACGGCCAGAACCATGGATCTTCCGGGCAGCCATAGCTTTGTTCGGTCCCCCACTTGTGTCTGTGATCCATCCTTTTGGGATATGAATCAAATCCAGGTACTTTTCCAATACTTCCGGTGCCAGGATCAACGGTTGCAGCAATCCAGACTCCATGTTCAACCATCTGGCAGAACTTTGCAGGGTTGGTGGGATCACATCTTGTTGTTCCGCAAAGGTCATCACCGTTTTGGCAGTTGTGATTTGGGGATCCATGGATGGTGTAAGCACCATGATGAGTCGGCTTCTTTCCACTGGATGATGCTGCGTCATCGAACAAACTGCTTGGAAGATCACCCTCAATCCTGCCATAGCAATGACGTCACAGAATGTCTTCCACATTGCATGATTGTGTCGGAGGTTTCCCACATTCTCCAAGCAAATCACCTGAATTGAATGGAGAGCACACATCCTCAATGCAAAGGCCAGGTTCATTGCGTCCTTAGCCATCCATCCCAGTTGTTCACCTGCATGAGAGAATGAACGGCAGGAGCTGCTCAGTGTCACTGCATGTGGAGATTCTTCCATCATTTCATCCCAGCTCTCCCATTTGGAGACATCCAGCAATCTTGCAATTGGTCGTTTGGAGTCATGTTCATTCGGTCCATGGTTTTGATTCCAGGATTTCAGCATTTCTTGGTCTATGTCCGAGGCACCGGCTATGTCCAGGGGGAAGCCGCATCCCTGGAGCCATGAGATGCCCCTGCTCCATCCGCCTGTTCCTCCAGAAAACATTTCATAGAACCTGATGCGGTCTTCGCCTGCCACCATCTGCGCCTGTTCCATGAAAAAAGAGCCGTTGTCCACTGTCCATGCTTCAGAGTTTACGTACCGGGCCCCAACGACCCTGACATACGCAGATCTGTGGTAGCATCGCCACAACTGCTTTTTCCATCGCTTCAATCGCTGGGACCGGAGAGCGCAAGGAACTGTTGAGAGATCAAACATGACATTTCTGACTTCACCACAAGGTAAAACCATGGTACACGCATGATCCTTCACCTCTCTGATTGTCGCCACAAAGCCCATGGTCATCATGTTTTCATGCAATCCACATTGCAACATGTATGTGCCAATGTCTGGTGGAACCTGAAATTTGGATGCCATGTTTCAACACTCGCTGAGATGGGAAATGTCCGAGAACTCGCAGATTCCTAAGATGGGTTCAATGTTTGGGGAGATTCTATGCCCAATGTCTGCAAGTGCTCAGCCACTTCCCACCCTGACCACAGGGCGGTCACCTTGAGCCTCAGGGCTCCTGGTAGCTCCTGGCATCGCTCCCCCTTCAAAGGCCCTTCAAAGGGCTTTTGGATATCCCTGGCTCCTTAGCTCCCAACCAACAGCCAGTTAACGGTTCATATTAATTGATTACCACTCAATCAAATGTTCACTCAGAGTGGTGACCACCAACATAAAGGTGGCAGAAAGTGCAACATGATTCATTCGCACTGGAGTTATGAAGATTGGCTGACATGCTCGATAATGGTTTGCCCGGAAAATTTGTCAGACGCCCTTTGAGGGGCAACGAGTGTAGGATTGGGAATCTGTGCATTTGAGGTTTAATATAAGACTCAAATAGACTCAAGGGAGTGGTGTGGATTTTCCAACAGCTTCACGTAATTCCCAAACCACTTCTAGCTTACTCACTGATGAAACAGAGAGCTCCAAGTTTTGCATCTTTTTGACACTACACAAGTGGCATGCCGGTCGTTGCCAGCCGATTGGCTGGTCATGACAAAGGTTTCGAACAAATGCTGAATAGGGTGGCATCACCAACAACGACTGCTGCAAACACGTTCATCAACCACCATTATTAACAATTACTCTAAACCAATATCAACCACATTAACCAGTATTCATGAACCATTCTCCACCATGGTCATTGTCAAACCACTTGGAATGAACCATGGCTTATGCGGATCAAAACCAACCAACCCTGCAAAAGCTGCAATGGAGACCCATTGCAGGGGAACTTGGCCAAGGGGAACTTGGACCATCGTGACGAGTGGCTCAAAAGGCTGGGAGTTTTTGGATCGTTTTTCAATACTCACCTGAGCTGGAGTCAGGTCCGGGCGGGGTGATACGGGTCCGCAATGGATCACTAGGACCCTGGTCAGGTTGATAACTTGTGCAATTGAAGAATGAATCACTAAGACCTAGGAATGGTAGCACCAACAGTTGACCCATAAGGAACCAAGAGGTATATGGTAAAGCCTGGGACCACTGGGAAGCTAAGATAGTAATGGTAGGCATGTCCATCCATTTTCGTCTTGCATCCAGGAGGTTGTCGGCACCTGTCATTGCTGGCTCGGGGGCAGGGCAAAGCTTGCTTCCCTTTCAGGAACTGTCTGAACAAAAAACAAGCAACCATTGTTAAGAAGGTTTCTGTCTCCACCAGAATGGCTCTGAGAGCCCATTGAAAGGCTTAGTGACCATTTGTAGACAAGAACGACTCAAATATTCCGATTTTTTTTGATGCACACATGCATCTTGTGGAATCTTATGCGGCAGTTGGTATCCTTCTTTTTGTTCATGACCTTATTGCGTTTCCACTTGTGTCTGGTGAAATCAAATACCGTTAAGATTGTTGATAGTATATCCTCCCTGAGATTGTTGAAAGTATATCCTTACTGTTGATGGATATCCCTACTGTTCAATATCACGACATATCTTCGTCCGCGGGTCAACCCAGCCTGCCAAGTCCCTGAGTCCCGGGCCAGCTGCCCGGGAGTGCACCGCTTCAGGAAGCGATGATGAAAATCGAAGCAGTGCAGCCCCAACACATCAACCCACATCAACTGAAACCAGAAATCATCACCATTCTACGACAAGGTGGACCCCCAGCACTGGTAAAATGCGTTGTATAACACCGTATAACTGTTAGTTGACCCCAGTAAAAATAGCTAGAAACCAGCTCACAACTGGTTGTCTACCTTGCACCAGCACCTACCAGCCAACCTCCCTACACCGCGCTGGTTCTGCCACCGTGGCACGATCAGGAAAGGCAGCACTGTCAGAATCACAAAGCCCACAACCAGTGCTTTCCGCCTGACGCGGGGCAGGTGTTGAAGGTGGCGGAGCGCACAGCCAAGCCGATGCCAGCAGCATAAGCAGTTGCAACTGATCAAACAGTGATTTGTTTCAGATGTGTTTTTCGATGTTTTCGATTTTTGGAATAAAATCGTGAGTGTTTGGAACCTACGAGCATCAATCAAGCAGTTGACTCATCCTGTGTTGTTGCTTACCCAATAATGCGTTTTTGTTGATCCTCAGGCATATTCACAATGTGTCAAATGATGGTCAATCCGTCAAGATCACAGCAATGCGAGTGATACCTTAATGTGCGAGGAACCAAAAACACATTGAACAGTTCCTTGAGGAGATGAGAGGTGCAATCGGCTGGGGCAGAAGGGAAATGGTGGGGCTCCAAAACAAAAAATCAACACTCTAGAGTGAACTAACATGGAAGTGAAAAGCCCACCATTTACGGTGGTTTACCAATTAGAAATTGTGACTTTTTAGCTTCCAGGTTGGTTCACCGAAGGGTAGTTGTAGGCTGCAGAAAGTTGCGTCCCCTGGCCTCGAAAATTGTGACGCAGCGTATGAAGGATCTTTCATTTGTTGGGAACTCAGCCAGGGCGTGCCCAGGTCGCACAGTTCAAAGCAGGAAGTGACGCGAATGAAAATCATCAACGATATGTTTTCAGCAATTCAACAAAATGTTGACATTGTAGCAGTTTTCAACAAATCATGACAGGTCCTGTTGATGACAGTGTTTGAGTTGAAGTAATGCAACAAAATCATCACCGATATATCATTGCGTTCCAGACTCGTTGATGATGTCATTGAAGGATTCTCAAAGGCCATGCGGCCATGATTCACCATATTTTCACATCATTAAATGCAATTTGAAAGGCCCTAATTAAGCCTTATTTATCTCATTATTATCCATGATCATGGATACATCAAGGCAGTTTTATCTATATCTACCATTTCCACTATTACTATCCCATTATGATCCCACTGTATCTAAAGGCCATTTTGAAGGCCATGATTCACCATCATTCCTAACTGATTGGTGGTTGAACCACCCCTATTAATAGCCATTAATGTCTATGGCTATTACCCCTATGAAACCCTATAAAACCCTCTAAAACCTTACTATTTAAGGCTATAACCCCTATGAAACCCTATGACACCCTGCCAAACCCTATTATTTTAGGCTATAACCCCTATAAACCCTAAAAAACCCTCAAAAACCCTATTATCTAAGGCTATAACCCCTATAAAATCCTATAAAACCCTCTAAAACCCTATGACTTAAGGCTATAACCCCTATAAAACCCTATAATACACCACCAACCGGTTAACCGCGACATTGCAAGTCGTCGTTCACCACGACCAAGGTCATGATGGGCGGATATTTCTCTGCTGCCATCCTGCTGTCCATCGAGCTGACTTCCCGCTGGACCATCATGGCCTGTGAATGATTAACCTTTAAGGTAGATAGATGGTTAATGATGGTAAATAATGATTGACCTTGAAGGTAAATAGGTGGTTAATGATGGTAAATAATGATTAACCTTGAAGGTAAATAGGTGGTTAATGATGGTAAATAATGACAAACCTTGAAGGTAAATAGATGGTTGATTAATGACTACGAATCTGTTATTGATGTTGTTAATGGCCATCAATAATCTGACCCTCATTAACCAAAGCATTTTTACAAGTAAATCCATCATAAATAGTGGATGTTCCACTCTCCGATGTGCTTGCATGAGTGTAACCATTATAAAACCATGGTTGAAAACACCAATGATTAATTGTATAACCAACCGTCTACTAATCATCTTTCAGGCCATCTATTGACCATTTTCCCTGGCAGTGACCATTATGTAACCATCTATTCACCATCTATTACCTGCCGTTCCGTTTTGCACTTTTCGGCAGCGTTCCAAGTCACTGGAGGTCTCGAATCCAGGTATCCATGGTCACCTCAAGGCGTGTCCCCGCTGCATGGGATGTGGCGGCGGCTGTCCATAGGTGATGTACCCGGCTTATGGGATGATCATGGGAGAATGATGGGATAATGATGGGATAATGATTGGATAAGAATGGTTCATAACGGGATAAGAACTGTTAATACTGGGATAAGAAGGGTTTTAGTAGGATAAGAATGGGATAAAAACAACCACCATTGATCTCATTAAAGTGGTAAATAGGCATAGGGATTAATAGGGGGCAATTGCCAACGAACTTGTGGTTAAACAACTACTATATGGTAGTTTCTCGAAAAATGGCGGTGAATAATGGGATTATCGTGGGAACACTGGCTAATAACAACCGATCAGGGATTGACATTTGGTGCTTTCTCAAGCCAGTTTGCGGACCCTAAAAGTAGTTGGTTTACTGCTATAAATGATGAAAATAAAGGATGATTTGGGAGTACCCAAATATTGAGGAACCACCACATTGACATGATGTACACTCGTGGCCGACTTGGTTTTCATACTATCACAAGGGGGATGGGGGGACCACCACGGCTATGGACACAGCCACACAATAAACACAGGAGGCTCCAGTAGCTTACCATACCAGGATCCACTGCACAAATCAACATCCAAAAATCATCCTACGGGGTCAACACGGCAAAACTTCTGTAGCTCTCCGGTTGAACCGTGCTTGGGAAGCAAGGTACCCTGCAAGTTCCTGAGACAACGGACCTGCAACGGAGCAGCACAAGCTGTAGCTGGAGATGTCTCACTGGAGCTGTCCATGTTTCAAATTCTGATCCTTCCAGTTACCTTTATAGTAGGTAACCAGCTGGTTTCTACCTTTGTTTTTTAGGCTTGGTTGTCTACTATAAAGGTAACTGGAAGGGTAATGTTGGGACAAACACCTCATCGCCAAAATTCCAGATCTACTTCCGGCAACTTGTGGTACCACCGACCATGAAACTTAGATGAGCTTAGTGGGTATCATCGACACGCCCGGGGCGTCTCTGTCCCAGAAACATTCCAGGGCTGCGGGTACTGCTGTGCGACCATCTCAAGGGTAGGATCTACCTCTCGCAACGCTGGCAAGTGCTAGGCGGTGGATCAGGTGCTCATAGTGTTTGCCATGATTGAGAATGGCTTTGCTAGTGGTCAATACTATGTATACAACCGATCATTGCAAAGATAATTCATGATTACTATGTATCAAATGACGTGTCATCGACCAATCATTGCAAATTGCAATCATTAGACTATGGGTTGATCTTTGAGCACCGAGCAAATACTATCAGCTGGAAGTGTGCGTGGGTTGGTCCATTTCTGGACAATTCTGTTGGGACCAAAGGGTGGAAGATGTGCAAGGTGTTTTCCAGGCAAGCACAGGACAAAGATTGCTCCCCCCAAAGGAGACTACAGCTATGGTGGTGGGTTCAAAAGGTGAACGCTAACTAATTACTTCTAAGGACCTACTGGGATGAATCCTTGTCAAGTAATTAATTAGCGTCGTAATCCCTTTGGTCAACCCAAACCTGGTGTAAGATGTCGAGATTCCAAACTAAACGAGGGAGGCATGGGGCTTGTTCTTGTTTCTATTCAACTTGCTGACGCAAATCTGATAGCTAATAATGTGCCTCGATCTTCAGTTGGAAGTCCTTGCTACGTCGACGTGGACTATCACCCCCTCTGAGTTGATCAGCAACATGGGTAGTGTCACTCCCTAGCCATGAAGATCTAGGTTGCTAATGCCTAATTTGGATAGTGCACATCAATGTAAATCAGGTTGTATGATTGTGTGGAAGACTCAATGAATTAGTTGTGTTGGATGTTTTGCATCTGTAATCCATTAAATTATGTAAAAAAACATTCATGAACAACACCACAATCACCAGCTATGATTCATAGAATCATTTATAACTGGATGGATCAGGTTCATAGAACCATTTATAACTAGATGGCTGTCATGATACACACTGTATAGATTGAAAATACCAGTTATATTCAAAATAAAATCATAATAATCACCTACAATCAATTAAACAACAAATGGCATAGATATGTATAGATGGCAAGTACCAGTTGATTACTCATCAAAAAACACCAGAATCAGAATAACCATCCTGGTTTCTGGTTTCAACCCCTATGAAAATGTTAGTCAACCAAACATTTGTTAATATCTACTGGGGAAAAAATCTGTAATCCACAACAAACACTTCAAGTGGATATCTCTTGCACAGCATCTGTGCCGCAGCGTGCCTGGAGCGTCGAAGCTGCCGAGTGCCCATGTCCTGGGCAGGCCCAGGCAGGGATTCATCAAGAGTGGTACCTTAACCTGGTACCTCTGGGGTATGACCATGGCAAATCAGCCTACAAACGCAAGTTTTAACCACTATGCTTAGACTATGACTGGGATATGACCATGGTTATACACCGTGAGCAGGTAGGCTATAACCTCTATAACCATGGTTGGTAACCAGTCACCAAACATCCATTTTTTTTCAAAACAGAGGTAATTTTGACTCGGAAACCACAAACAATTGGAAACACAGCATTGACGTGATCGTGAGGGATCGATTTGGGAATCTCCACAAAGCCTCAAGATCGTTTGTGTCATGCTTCAGCAAGCCAAACAAGAGCCTTAAGACATCAAGATCTTGGCCCATCAAATCACAAGAGAAATCTGACAAGTAGTCAATCTGACGAGTAGTCAATGTGACGAGTAGTCAATGTGACGAGTAGTCAATGTAATGAGTAGTCAATCTGATTACAAGGATAATGACTGGCTGACGGTTTCAAGTTGATGAAACATATTTGTCAACCAACCACGTGTTCAGAATCACTATAAGATGGTTTCTCAAAATAGGGGTACCCCCAAATCATCCATTTATAGTCATTTATAGTAGTAAACCAACCATTTTTGGGGTCCCCTATTTTGAGAAACCACCATAAAAACAAACAATGTTTAAAACCAGCCGATGAAAAATACCTGTCAATCTCCCGGACGCAGCTTCGCACCCAACCCCCTTCCGCCGACTGGTCCAGGCAACAGCCCTTAGCTAAAACATGTGAGCTCATGAAAACAACCAAGTCCACTCGGTTGACGCTTGGTCTAGATGTCTATACATGAAGTCAATGGCCAGGTGCTTGAGGCCATACACATGTAGCTTGCGAATGCACCGGAGACATACCCGGGTGGGTGCGTTTTTCCATTTGAAAGCATAGAAGTTTGTATTGCTGATGGCACCAGGGACTTACCAGTATACGCTTGAAAGCAATATTGACAGTTTTCTTGATCAGCATTGCATATATTTGTGGGGCGTGCTGTTCCACATCAA
The DNA here is from genome assembly GCA_009767595.1 of Symbiodinium kawagutii. Lineage (NCBI taxonomy): Eukaryota > Dinophyceae > Suessiales > Symbiodiniaceae > Symbiodinium > Symbiodinium kawagutii. The sequence continues at coordinate 191,467 of VSDK01017188.1, read as the reverse complement.
GGTCTAAACCACGATAACGCAGGTTATATGCAAGGTCCATAAAAGAAGTCGCACCTTCAACAAGTGCCCAAGGAAGTTCAAACATCATATTTGTTATGGCCACCCTTTGAGAAAGCTGAGCAGGGAGTCTGCATTTCTCCAGCTGAACAAATGGTTGGTTGACAAATATGTTTCATCGGCTTGAAACCGTCAACCAGTCAATATCCTTGTAATCACATTGACTACTCATCACATTGACTATACTGGTCAATCAACCATTTGTGAAGAATTACTATTCATTCTTTAAAAAACCACCAACCAAATGATGAGTCCATGTCTTTTTCCTCCCGCAATGAACCCTGGCCTGCAGGCTGTCGCAGCAAGTCCCGCAATGCGCTCTCTGCTCGGTGAAGCACTTGGTTGAGCTCTCGTGTCTCACCTGGTGATGAAGCCATTCTTTGAAATATTTCAAAGAATGCAAAAATATTGTTGGTTATTATCCATCAACCATGTTGGCATTAAACAAAAATTTGTTGGCATTATAAATCTTTCAACCAAACAATGGATGATAACCAATTTTTGGTTAGCAAGGTAGCTTCATATTGATTAATGGTTCATAATAATGGATAATGACCAACAATAATAGGGAATATGCTAGCTAGAGGTTCCTGTTTAAAGGCCTTCATGTGTGGCTATGGGTCAAGCAGTTACTCAACAATAATAGCTAGTTCATGGGTATCATAGGGGATGTTAACTAACAAGTACAAAGGATATTTTACACCAACTGTATCGCGAACTGGGTCAATATTGATCAGCCAACAACAATGGGGGATAATCACCAACAATAGTAGGGAAAACAATGGATAAAGACGGGGGAACCAGGGGTACAAGGTTTTGACCCACAGCCATATGTATATATTAGTTTAAACAATATGTATGTACGTATATTTATATATATATATATATGTATACATAAATTCAAATTCCAGTATATAAAAATACAGTGAACATAGGTGTATTGTTGTCTTCAAGATTCATAACTACACATGATTAAACTTTGGGGGATGAGAACATAGTAGTCATTCTAAAAGAAGATTTCAACTATGTCATTCTAATGACTGGAAAAATGAAGCAAATCAATAATCCTTTCTATTTGTGTGGGCAAAAAGGCTCTACACAACGAGTGGCACGAGGGGTGATTGCATCTACAGTTGGCACGTTTTATGGTTGCTTGATGTTGCTTGGAATCCCTATCTTTTGCATTCCAATGCATGATTCACATCTTGGCAATCAATCATATCTCAAACAGCCGAAGCGAAGCTAAGGTAGTAGCAACATCCACCCAGACATTCAGAACGGAAAGGATTTCCACAGCCTTCACCCTGGCAGCCTGGCAGCCTGGGAGCCCGGCAGCCCTTCCAGGACCAGCCTCCGCCAACCGATGAAATCGGTCGCGGACTTTCGGCATTTAGACCTGGGCAGCTCAAGGTGGGCCCACACAGTTGGAGCTGGGTGTTGGGTGCCACGAAAAAACCGGTCAACTCTACATCTTTTATCGGGTTTTAGAGGGGTTATAGCCCTAAATAGTAGGGTTTTATAGGTATACCACAGCTCTAAGTGGGTTCAGATGGGGTTGTAGTTATAAACCAATTAGAGTCATACATTTTCAGAGTCATTCATGACTTCTAAGTTGTTTTAACATGTTATAACTATTTAGAGTTTATAATTTATAGTTCCATTTAGAGTTATGAATTGATTACTTATAAGCCAACAGCTCTAAATGGTGGCCCAGTCCCTTGTAGAACCATGTGCAACCAGCAGTAACATGGGGCTCCAACATGCTTTGCAAAATCCTGGGGCCGATTCGCAGACTGAATGGTTGGTGGTTAGTTTGGTCAATGCTGGGTCGATACTTATCTCAGGCTCATTGTTGCATCATGATTTAAAATCAAACATAATGATACCATACATGCAATACCTAAATTTTACTTAACAATACGCAGAAAATGTACCAACAACGACCAACGCAATCGTTGGTAGCTATCAAACCCACGGCGCGGATGGTCGTGATCATCGACCAGGCGAGCGTAGAACCCACCCCTGGCTCGCACCACGAGTCTTGTTGTCCAATGCTCTGCGGAGCCCAGGAGCCAACATAGACCGAGCGCAATCATGTGGTTAATAGACAGCCTGTCATAGATTCAGCCATTTATGACAATTTAGTGGTGAATGAATTCATGTTTGAGATAATTATTGCAAAATTCTCATTTATATAATGATTATGACATCATTATCAATGGTCACAAGATCACTATTGCAAACCATCATCACAACCATTATGACAATAATTCTCAGTTGCACAATGGTGGTCAAACACCCTACCCATATATCTTTTTCGATGATTTTAAGCTTTACCCGTACATCGTCACGACATCAAATTGTCAAAATCTCTGTGCCAGGATGTTCGAAGTTTTCAAGATTAATTGTAAGGTTTTTGTCAATTGAACCAGGATGTTGTCAAGTTAATAAAAGGCCTTACTTTAAGTTAATACGTTAAGCTAATGAATTCGACCGTACTTTACTTGACGAGTGTTTTTTTGATCCTTGTGAGGAGCAATGACCCAAATACTCATAATCAAATTAATGATATTTAATGTAACCAAGCTGGGTTACAAGTCGTGGGTGCCACAAACGTGTTGTCCGTCCTGACATGAAAGAAACACATTTCCGGAAGGAAAGGGGCAAGCCTTTTGGCAAACAATTCCAAAAACATGTTTTCGCAGCAGTAGTCTACGGGTGCTGCCTAGAAATTGAGACTCACAACGATGTCGTTTTACAGAGATCAGCGATATTACACTCCCTACATGCCGCATAGATCATCATAAATCAATATAAATAACTACAAATGCCTAGCGGCAAAATCACCAACGCACGTACACACACACACACACTCGCTTCTACGTTTTGTCCTTTGGGGGTTCAAAAACTCCAATTGCAATTAACAACATACACAGCTATCTTCTCGCATTGGGAAGCTCAACATAGCGCAACAATGCGCAACACAGGTTTTTTTTCCACAATTTCTTAAGGTCACCCATCAACAAGCCTTCGCATCCAACCGACTAAATCGGCGTATGGCACTTACAAGGTAGGCCTCCAGCGGTTTTAAGCTATAACCCCCCATAACTGGTAGTTAACTAGTTGACCCGAGTGAAGTTAGTTATAAGTCAGCCTATTCGTTGTTGGGGGCCAAGCTGACTTCTTCATTGTTGGGGGCCCACCTTGTAGTGGTTACCAGCGTTGGTCCCAGGGTCCCAGGCCAATGGTGATGACCTTCTCACTGCGGGGGATGCTCTGCAAGCCCACTTGCAAAGCATGCAAACTGCAGGCAGCACCTGCAGAGATCCACAGGCCACAAGGAACAAGAGGCTATGGGTCAACATTAACCAACCAATAATGGGGATAATAACCAACAATAGTAGGGAAACCAATGGTTAATGATGGGGAACCAGGGCTACGGGGTTTTGACCCACAGCCAAGAAGGAAGAATCGTAGGAGAGTCAGCTCATAATTCACCACATCTGATGGGAAATGACCTTAATGTATAACTGGGGGCGCTTTATCAATTTGCATTTCCAAGTACACAAGAAAACTGACAATGGCCATTTGAAGAAAATCGACAAGCACAGGCCACCAGGCACAGGCTATTGGTTCTTCAGATTGGGTACGAGACTTCTTTTTCTAGATTTGTATATGAATGCTTGCCGCATGACGGAGCAACCTTTTCAAATAGTCTGGGTTCGCTCTCAATTTCCTCTAATTGACCATTTACTTGCCCAAGAGCTACCCTAACTCCAACATTCCTAACCCAAGAGCGACTCGTTGAGTAGGAAGAGCGCATCACATTTGGTGCTTTCTCAAAATAGGGGACCCCCCAAATCATCCCATTGATTAACTATTTATAGCAGGAAACCAACCCTTACAATTGGTATATCCCCGGTTATTGGTTATTAATGCCTTGTTACTAGCCACTGTAAGCATTGTTAGCCACGATAAGTCATCAAATCATCCAGTTTACTGACTATTTGGCTGTGGGTCAAAACCCTGTACCCCTGGTTCCCCTATCATTAACCATTGTTTTCCTTATTGTTGCTGGTGATTATCCCCCATTGTTGGTTGGTTATTATTGACCCATAGCCATAGTAGTAAGCCATAGTAAACCAACCATTTTCGGGGTCTTCAAGTCCTGGCAAGGTCTTCACCACCACGGTGCCAGGGCGCCTGCGTCTCCAAGACATGCATCATCCGCGGTAAGCCCCACATGAGAGGTTCCTGACACGATCTGACACCGGCACTCAGGGGTTTGGCACTTGTATCAATTGTGCTTATAATTCATATATTATATATGATTGGTATATGATATGTGATTGGTATATGATATATGATTGGTATATTGAATGATAAATATATGGTGTGTGACATATCTTATATCGATATTGACATATGATATATTGTAATTACATGTGAAGTTTAGATATTAACATATTGAAAGTGACAGGCTTTATATGCAAATGGCATGTGTATCCAAGCAATGCAAACATCTATTCTATGAACTTAGTATCTATGATATCTATGAACTTCGCTTTGCAATGCTTTGCGAAGATCGCATGACTCGACACAGTCACTGAATCTTTTTGGACATCTTATTGGATGTACTCGCGATCGAAATCCCAGTGACACCCAACCACGTGGCTCATGTTGATGAAATGGCTGTGGGTCAAAACCCTGTACCCTGGTTCCCCCATCATTTATCCTTGTTTTCCCACTATTGTTATTTTGTTATTTGTTATTATCCTCCATTATTATTGATTCATATTGACCCATAGCCAAATCATGTCGCTAATTATGCTCGAAATTTACGCCCTTAGGCGATATCCACCATGATTTCTGGGGCTTCATCCTGCCGGACTTCGCCAGCGATCCAGCCTTGGGCCAGCGTTCCAAAGAACGCAAGCGTCAAAAACCTGGGTGGAGGGCTGACGTCTTCGCTGTTTCTGACCCCTGGGATCTCTGAGTTTTCCCTCATCATATCACTGGGTCCATCACCATCAAATTGCATCAATCTATGAGTCTGCCCTTGCCCCAAATAACATTGGATTGTTTATGCGCTTGGACACTCCAGTGTGTCAAGCTCGGTCGTAGTTCACACTCCCCAGCATACAAAACTGCCAAAATGGAAGTTCTATGGATCCAATCATGGATGCCATAGCTCCAGCATCCACGGATTCACAGCACAGCGGTGAGATTAAGTTTTTGCCAAGAAACATCATCCAAAAATGAGAAAAATGGATACGGATAGGTTTGGTGGGTGCCTGGGGAGTTTCTGGCACGAGCCAAACGGCAACTAGGAGCGCCGAGCACAGCTGGTTTCATGGCATCTTATACCTCCTAACATGGGGTAGATTAGCCTTAGTAATCATGATTGACCATGATGATTATCCAACTTGCGAACCAAAAGCATGGTGAACCGTTATCCATTGATTGGCCAACTTATCTAGACATATATATATATATAAATAAATATATATACATGATTATCCATGCCTTCTAACCATTAGACTATAAGTTGGTAAAAATCAAAAAACATCCAGCTCCCTTGGAGACCCGCTGCGAAGAAGTGGGGTCGGCAAAGCGCAGTGGTAGAGTACACACTGAGTACTGGGGCTGCCTGGGTTCGACACACAGGGAAAAAAGCAGTGACAAGGCACAAATGCCGCTACCATGAAGCCAGAGTTTGTGAACAATGCTTGACGCTGGTTAATCATGGTTGTCCACAGCTCAATATGGCTATGAGATGTAGCTATGAGTCAACATCCTGCACCCCTGATTCCCCTACTATCAACTATCAACCATTGTTTTCCTTATCATTGTTGGTTATTATTCCCCTGTTAGTTGGTTGCTTGATATTGACCCATAGCCAAATGTGTTTCTTTGGAGCGTGTATGTCTGCTGTAAATACCGAGACTGGGCTGTCGCAACCCGTGGCTGCCACACCTCGAAAACTTCCGTCCTTCAACCAAGCCATCTGATGCTCACTAACAGCTCCGTTCAAAGGAACCCATCGTCGATCCTTGCCACCGCTGTTGCACCAAGGAATCAACATGTGGTGGTTTCGACCTAGCCAGGACTTGGGGATCTGCATTACTTGAGAAACCACTATGTGTACCAAGGGAAAGCGGCAAACACATTTGGACACAGCTTCTGGATAGGAATTGGCCCCATTTTAGCAGGGTGTGCGGCATAGTACCGTGTGCCTAGGGTAAGCCCCTCAGAACACTCAGAAATGGTAGCTAAAACAACTGAAAAATGCATGCATTGGTTGGTGGTTTGAACCCCTATGAAAAAATATGAGTCAACCAACCAACTATCCGTAAATATTGGGGAAAATAAAAGACGTTTAGAACCACCAGCCAGATGCAACTGTCACCATGGCTGGTTGAATTCAATTACATTATGATTGATATATTCCATAATGACGTTCGAGATGTTTAAGGCCAATGGTGAACGATGCTTCATATGATGAATCATACTTACTGCTCGCTAATGATGGTTAATGATAGTTGATGGTTGATGCTGGACAATGTTGGTCCGCAAGCATTGAACAAGTCACCTGAGAACCAATTCATGCTATTGCCATTGCTATAAACAACACTGGTTGGTAGTGTCAACCATTGCTTGTGTTGGTTGTTGCACCAACTCCCATTGTTGCATTTTGAATTTATCAACCACAGGGGTCTGTCCTGATATGGTGGTACCCCCAAGTTATAGTATGGCCTTTTGTAATGGGGAAACCATCAATCATGGGGGCTCCTTTGGGTACACCTACTTATCTTCATCTTTATCAAACATCAACAACTTACAGTATTCCTGGAGGAAAGAATATCAACTTGGACCATCCAAAATAAGTACATTCTCTAAATCTGCGACCTGGGTGATATTTCATCTACTCCAGGATATTTATATGTGTTCACCCGATCCGCAATTACCCAAATGTTCCATGGTGTTGGTATATTTACCTCCCTTTACCCATCAATTGACCCGGTCACGTGCGTAAATCCGATCTATTCACCTACATCTACCCATCAAAATGACCCAGTGACCTGGGTAAATCGACCGCAGCGACGTCGGACAGCAGCGCTGAGTCCTGCAAACACCAGAGCTTTGGTAGAACAAGTCGGCGAATTAGAATTGTTGGTGTGCCGATTCAATATCAAATTTTGTGGGGGATAAGTCAATAACAATGGTTAAGAACAATGGTTAATGGTTAGTAGGGGATCATGACCAACAATTATAAGGGATATACCAGCTAGATTTGGCGATGATTCAATATCAACCAACAAATTTTATGGGGGATAATAACCAACAACAATAGGGAAAACAATGGTTAATTATGGGATAACGAATGGTTTAATGATTTCCTATTACAACTAATTAGTCAATAGGAATTATATAATCATAATTACTTATTAACCATGAATCGCAAGAATTCACATTTCCTATTACTAAGCCACATGATTATAATGGTTAACTCATATGAATATTAATGGTTAAGAGGATTATAAATGGTTAATTAACTACTATTAACCAACTGGTTCTCCAAACCATTAGAGATCTCAAAATCATAGGATTAACTATGATTATAATAGGACTATAATGGTTAATTAATGATATGAAATCATCAAAAACAATCATGGCTAAACAACTGCTATATGGTTTGGATAACGAATGTTTCTAACGGTTGGGGTAACCATGTCAATTTGCGTGACTATTGTGATGAACATGATGATTTGAAACTTTAGTCAACACGCAAGTCAGTTTGGTTCACCATTACGATCTCTTAAAAACACAGGACTTGGTTGCAAATATTGGGATTTCTCACGTAATAGGGGTACCCCCAGTTATCATCCACTATTAACCGTGGTTATCAACCAACATGAACCAACAATTTTTAGGGGGTCCCTATGGTATCCCGAAGGACTTGGTTGCACATATCTAGGAAAGTTGCCATCATTTGTCATTTACTATCAGTTTATCTCATGGTATATCATTTACAAGACATAGGAAAGTGGCGATATGTATCATCGTTTATCATCGTTTTCTTGTAATTTCTTGGTAAACCAAGTGATTGAGAAAAAAGTGTCAAGTGCAGTCTGTGCCAGTCTAGTAGGCTAATCAGAAGTGACGGATTACTATATAATGTTGTACACATAATAGGGTTTGATACATGATACTAGTATACTACAACACCACCCCTGATGTCTCATGCTTGATAATGATCAATTCATACTAATGGACCATGCTTACGAAAATAATCAATAAATCATGGTGGTTTACCCATGGTTAACCAATATAACAAAATATTATATGCTTAATGGACCAAGTATAGTGCCATTAATGCAATAGCGTTGGTGGTTTACCCAAATCCTGAAAGCACAGCCTTTCAGCCGATCAAGTAGTGCCACCACTGCTGAGTTGACCCAGACGCCAAAAAAGGCAGCGGATATAACTATAACCATGGCCAAACCAAGTTGTGAGCATTTGTATAGTAGAAGTGATTCTATATACAAATATACTTAATACATCATCTATAACATAGATATATCGGCGACAAATGATTATATGAGGTCCCGTCAAAATCCTTTGCACGGCCTTAGTACAAACCAGAGGTTATCGTTTTTTTTTCTGGGGGGGGCATATCATTTTACAGTGTTTCCTGGTCATACAGTAGTTCGTGGATGATGGTACAATGTCTATATTGTTAATTCATAGTAAGCAATTATATAGTTGAACCCAAACTTTCCATTGCTTCCACTGCTACTGCCTTCACCAGCGCTTGTTTCACGGAAAATCGAACTGAGACCAGAATTACTAGAACCCTGGTTGTCACGTGCAACATCCGCGTCCTTGTGCTTCTCTTGTCTCTGCACAAGAATATGTCTTTTGTGCTCCTTTTCTCTTGCGGGTCTTTGAAGAAAGAGCGTGCATATTCTTGCAACCCTCTTTTGTCAGCGCTCGCCTGGGGCACGCTCCAAGATGTGAAGCCACTGCTTATTTGATACAATGTATGTTGGACCAGTTCCCTTTCCGAAGCACGTTTTGTAAATATGTGATTATCGTTTGATTATCGTTCTGATTATCGTTTTTTGTGCATGAATTCTGGAAAATTTTGCCAAAGAGTAGAAAACCGCAAAAAAAGTACAAAACCCCACCCACGAAGCCTCTGGCCCCAAGCGATCTTTGCATTGTTTACAAGATTTTCAAACAAATCTTAGTTTTAACTGGCAGCTCTGGTGAAGGAACGTGCTTTCTCAAAGCTACACAGGAACTTTCCGACGTTCGACCCACGCACACTGCACGCGCTCTTCGACAACCAACTCGTTGGTCATAACTATGGGTTACCACGCGAATGACCTGATGTCTGAGCCACTGCGCCACCAAGCATGTGACACCATCACATGGGATTTCCCTGGTTATCGTTTTTTGGGAGGGCCATATCGTTTTCCATGCTTTTCCAATCCTTTCTGGATGTCGTACAACACTTTTGACCCCTCAATTATTGATTCAATTACAACTATTCTGACCGTAGCTCATATAGATAGAGTCATTAGATGTCATTATAGTTATAATTATAGTTATATCATTAGTTTGACCAATCCATCCTCAAATGATCAAGAGCATGGGGACAACCTACCGCCTTATCGCTTCAGAAATCACCGCTGTGCCATTCGTATCTCTATTGGGAAAGAATTGGGGACATCCAGGTGCCAGCATGTCTGAACACTCAGTGCTGAGAGGATAATGAGTTGCAAAACGTATCATGAGCAAATGGTGGTTTCTCAAGCCATAGGGGGACCCCTAAATCATCCAATAATAGTCATTTATAGCAGTAAACCTACCATTTTTGGGGTACCCCTATTTTGAGAAACGCCCAAATAGCTAGCATACAGCGACATTCTTGTACTATCAAAAAAAAAATATGACCCTCTTGAGTCAGCCAAATGCGACGTGTGGGTTTAGGTAGGTCACGTTACATCCATATAGCCAGAGCCAATGGCCGAAGCAACCAATGAACAGAAAATGCCCCTGTTCAACCTAATTGTGGGTGGGCTTAAGCCCTGGCACAACACCAAAGCCGAAACCCAACAGTCGTTCCAACGTCCTGCCTATAAAGGCCGTACACTGAACACCACCACCAAGGTTTCGGAAAAAATATGTTGCTGCTTTGCATACCAAAAAGATCCAGGCATTTGTGTGTGTGTGTGTGTCACAGATTTAGTTGTTTCTGCCCCAACCCCTTGATCGCAAAACACCACTGCCAGATTTGCTTCTGTTCTTTGGCAAAAAAATGTCCCAGTCTCTATGGTTGCACCACCAGTCAAAAATGCTGGATAAATAACTTTGGAGCCGGGGCTCAGCTGAAATTAAGAAAACAAAAAAGAAAAAAACGACCAACAGTGACGGTTTACGTTGATATAGGGCGCCCACATGGATTGAAGCTGTTCTCCAGCTAGTGCAACAAATGATCACGCGGCAAACTCTCCCCACGCGTCACTCCTCCTTGGTGATGTCGTTGGGATTGTTCTCCTTGCACCAGCTTTGACCATGAAACACTCTTTGGTGGCAAGCACGCCAGCATGTCATATCTCATCCCACTGCCATGATTGCTCACAACTCACTACCAGTCCTTGGCTTAAGCTTCGATTCCGAACGAGTTCAATCATGGATGACACCCTCCCAAACGGACCCACAAGTCACAGCATTTGGTTACGGGGAAATATCCGAGAAAGTTTCTTATTGACCATCATGTTTTATGGTTTCCTGGCATCTTTCTCGTGAACCCATTTGTCATTGTTGAAACATGACAATCTTCAGTTGCAAAAACAATGGGTTTGAGATGATACCATCCCGTGCGACAAAGCCACTTCTGCGCTTATGCACCAAAGGAACATAGCCATATGTATGTGTATATATATACATATAGAGAAAGAGTAAACGTACATTATAATAAATATATAATAGATTGATTTATATCAATGAATACACACAAACATACTGATACAATCATATGACATCGTAAATCAAACATGTATATCACGGAATATCACGTTATATGGCTGTGGGTCAAAACCCCGTACCCCTGGCTCCCCATCATTAGCCACTGGTTTCCCTATTATTGTTGCTTATTATCCCCATTATTGGTTAGTTAATATTGACCCATGGCCATATGATGTTGCTTCCTATGGTCCCATATCAATGAACCACATCTATTCATGGAGAACATCTGCGGCCTGGCACCAGGCCACTGCATGAGGCTCCAGTTCCACCTGGCCATCCCATCAGGGGAACCCAGCGACCCTTGGGTGCCCCCATCAGCCGGTCTCCACACCTGGATCTTTTTGGAAAAAAAATGGAAAAAAAATACCTGGATTTTTTTGGGGTTGCATGGGGGTTTCCGGCTGCAGTTTTATGCAGTTCTGGGAATGAAACTTGTGGCATGTTGTTGCAGGCTGTTGCTGTTGGGTTTTTCTCATTGGTTGAAAACTCAGGCGGCTCGCCATTCCGAAACTGGTCACAGCGCATTTTCTTGTCTTCCACAGCCATGGCATGTTTTGTGAAAGCCTTGGGAAGCAAAACTGGTGGTTGGTGGTTTGAACCCCTAGTAGCAATATCAGTCAAACAACAATTTGTTAATAATTACAAGGGATAATAAAACATGTCAATCAAACCACCAACCAGAAAATGTCTCCATGCTAAGCCTTTGACAATGTTGACCCATTTTGCGTGTCTGCTTTGCACATTGCTTCCTGGCCTCTCCCTGACAATTTTGAGGGTTCACCACCATGTGTGGCTGGATCAGTCGGAAGAGGCACGGAACAAGACGAAGGTAGCTGTGTGTGTTTGCACTATCAGTAGACACATGCATTGACAATCATTCACAATATCTAAATACACAACTAGATTTCATGATTACCTTGTATATCTAAGTATAAAACAACATATTTCATACCAACACCCAATTACACACACATCATAAATACTTCCAATCAGATTCATTCTAGGAACATCTATCCATGGACCTCTGACCATCAATTCAGCGATTTCATGCAACCTGCAGCACTTTGCCGCCTCATCAATGCCAGGCCGGCCACCACCATGGCTCATGATGCCTGGCCACCACCATGGCTCCACGGTTCACGGGGTTGGCTCATCGGAAAATCTATCTACGACAGAAACCCTTGTTGAAACCACCAAATATTCAGAGATTACAACGTATATTTTCCCATCAACCCACTGTTGATCGCCAGTGGCTGCTACAGTAGGGTATTCCTCGAAGTAGGAGCACCGCCAAATCATCCACTATAAACCATTTCTACTATCAATCAACCATGCATTTTTGAGTACCCTGTTTTGAGAACCCCCGAGCACTATGGAGTTGACAACCTTAATGTAGGCCCCCTAGCTCGATGTTTGAACCAGGCCTCTGACAAAAAGTCACCAGTCTTAGCATTCCTGGAGATCCCCCAAGTTGACACGTGAAATCTTCAGCGGAGGAGGTTTTCTGTTAGCTTTAGAGATTGCAGAAGTTTTGGAGTGCTCTACCCTTCCAGTACCTATGTAGTAGGTAACCCGGGAACCCCTGGCATAGGGATAGTTACCTGTTAGAAGTTGGGAACTGGAAGGATAGGCTTGATCATTGGTATTTCTTATGGTGATATTCCGAAAATGTTCAAATCCCAGGCAGGGGGAGAAACCTCCCTGCTGAGCTGCCGGCTTATCTCGTAGGGATCCAGCCTCAATTCCCCATGCCCTGGGTCACTATTCACCATCACTAAGAGGACCGAATTTCAAGGGTATTGGTAATGACACTAGCGATAGGATTCAGCACCACTCAACGTCCACCTGCCTTCATCATGGCCTAGGGATTGCACGGAACCAAGGCCCCGTACGATTCGACTCTGAGTCACTGGCACACAGATCCTCCAACCATCTGCAGGGCAAAAGCCTAAGTGGTGATCACTGACCGTGTACTATTTTGTTTGGGAATCTAATAATGGAAACTATCTGATAATCTTTTTTATATACCTATATGGGTATGGGCGCTACGGTACCATTTTTCATGATCATCTCCAGTTCGGAGATACCAACTTGTATAGACATGCTAGACATGCCATGGATCAATGCCTGGTCTCGTAAGAGTGAAGAATTGCCAGCGGTGGTGAATCTTGATGGGGTTAATGATGGTGGATTCAGCTGTCAAGAAATGCAAGTTGGATAGATCAGCTCCAAAGCGGCCCAGCGCGGGTCAAAATTATTCACCCCCAAATATGGCCATTTATGATGGAAAGCTATTGTAAACCAAGAGTTTTTTGGGTACTCAGTTTTGGCACATACCCATATTGGGTTCTTAAGCATTCACAGTATGAAAGTTGATGACAGCCACTATCAGAAAGAGTAACCATCATCTTCTGACCAAATCTCTCTGAAAAAACTCCACCTTCAAATCCCAGCGCCACGCCATAGCGAGCCAAAGTCTATCCCATTTTTTTACGACAGATTTCCCGTTGTTGGATGATGATTGAGTATGATTGAGTCCTCTAAAGGGCTGCAAACCTCGAGAATCCACCAACAGCCAAATCTTTTCCAAACTGTTCTGGTGGTATCAGCTGTGAGTTCACGTAATTATCTCATGAGTATCTCCGGTTAGTGTGGCAGGTGAACATTCCTTCTTGGCTGGTTGGAATTGCTAACCCAGGTAGCTGTTATCATTTGTGGTTGGCCGACGGGTGAACTATGGCTATGTCAGCATGCCAGGTAAACATCTCCCAAAGAATGCTGATCTTCACTGTGGGTGACCCCGCTCCAATCACTTTCATATTCGTAGATTCAACGTCCTCAAGTTTCAAATCAGGCTGGTCCCTATGTATACGTTTCTTTGCTGCAAAGAATTCAGGATGTCCAAAAAGTGACCAAGCTGCGACACGAGTCCAACATTCAGATGGAGGTTTCTCAAAATAAGGGTCCCCCAAATCATCCTTTATAAACTGCTTTTCTTAATATACCAACCATTCTTGGGGTTTCTCTGTTTTAAGAAACCACCAAATGGATTCACAAGTTTCACCAGTTGTCAACTGAAGCCGCGACTGTAATATGAACTCGTCCTTGTTGGTGCCTCGGGAAGAACAAAGACGCTCACAGTGGGTACTGCCATCATCCAAATCATAGCGCGCAAGAAATTCAAGAGATTGAAACGCATTCGAACACCTGTAGTGTTGGAGTAAGTTGAATAGTTCGATGAGAAGCAAATAAACAAACTTTCCATCTGCAATCTACATCATTTACCTGAGGCAAACAAATAAACAATTTACACGTTTGTTATCTGCCAATGACAGTCCTACAGCATGGGCTATGTCTGGTGCTGCTGCCATCTCCTGGGAATCATGGGACATATTTGTATAGCAAACTTGGGAGTGCCAGTGTATCTCAAGCTGGCAAATGGGCACATGCAAATCTGCAATTATGAATCAAAACCTTTAGACGGGAAACATATTTGAGTGCATAATATACTTGAAAACATGTGCATGCCAGGAACGTAAAGAGGTCAAACATGTATGTGCGCACAAACGTAAACCCATCAATACATACTCCCATGTGTAGCAGTAACCATTTAATGACAAAGTAATATTACCAATATTGATATCTACTGTTGGTAGTCACATTACACAGATTTCTGATACATGTTTGTAATCATGCACCAATATTGCATATAATGTCAAACAGTGTACGCAATTGAATTTAATGACTGATTAACCATTACTAGCATGGAGTATTGAACATCACTAGCTTAACCTTTTTTTGACGATTCTGCAAGTGACCAGAATTACGTGTATATAGTGAATAGTAGTAAAACCATTCTGGTCTCACCAGTTGATGGTTTACTGAAAATAGGGGACCCCCCAAATCATCCTTTATGCTTCTATTTACCATTGACAGTAGTAAAAGAAAACATTTTGGAGCCCCCCTAAGGCTTGAGAAACCACCCAATAGAGGTAAATATTGGTTCCCCACCCATTAACCATTGTTTATTTGTGTGAAATTAGTGAAACGATGGTTAAAACTGAGCATCATAAATAAACTTGACCAAATTGTTGCTGATTGGTTGAATGAAAAAAACATGATCATTATCTGAGTAAGCAATCTATGGATTTAACACATTTCCACGGGAATTTTCCTGAACCTATCAACCTATGATCCCCCATGAGTTGCTTGGTGAGTCATCGCGCCTTGACCCGGCCGCTATTTCACCAGAACTCACAGGCCTCAACCTCTCGGAGTCCAGAAGGTGCAGAGGTCCTGATCCAAAATCACCGCCGTCACAAGCAGTTCATTGGGGCCCGCGTTCACCCCCAAGTTCACTGGTACCAGGTGGGCCCCGTTCACCAGCGGCGGTTCCAGGGTCACTTCCAAACACCACTTTCGGGTCACTTCCAAACACAGCCATTTGGAGTCACTTCCAAACACCATTTAAGGGTCACTTAGAAACACCACTGCACGAAGGGTTCCCACACACCAGTAGGTTTGGGGACCGGGACAGGGGACTGGGGTGGGTTTAGGGGGAACCTTGGGGTCACTTACAAACACCACTGCACGAAGGGTTCCCACACACCTGTAGGTTTGGGGACGGGGACAAGGGACTGGGGTAGGTTTAGGGGGGCCTTGGGGTCACTTACACACACAACTGTTGGCAGGGTTCCTAAACTTACACACACAACGGTTGGCAGGGTTCCTGCACACCTGTAGGTTTGGGGGACTGGTTTGGGATTAGAAGGGTCATAGGCATATTGTTTCCAATTGGATGGCGCAAATAATGACCCTAAAAAATCAATAGTTCAAACATATGGACCCTGGAAAAACAGGAGGTCTGAGGCTTCCATGGGGATGAAATTTCCTCAATCTGGGACTCACGCATGCGCATGCCCAACCTACATCAACACACATGCTTCGCGTTTCGGAGCGACCCTGAACTTGCGTTTTGAAGCGACACTTTCCTGGCGTTCTGAAGCGACCCCCTTACCCCAGCGGCCCTAGCTGTTGGGTTATAACTGGGGTAACTACCAGGCAAATGGTAGATATAAACCCCAAACAAGTTCGGCAAATAAACCAACTTGTGAATTCTTACAGGCACACATTATAATTTTTGATGGTTACTCCTGTTGGTGAACTGGGCAATCAGTAGATTATCAAAGATGTTGGTTTATCACCTGTTGGTTTTTTGTCGAGCTTCGCCCTTCAATAGGTAAGATTATACTTGTACTTCACACTGAAGATCTTGATGTTTATAATTTACAATGATCAATCGTTGTTAACTAATGGGCAGTTGTTAGGTGTTAATTGTCACTGAGGGTGAGGGTGAAGCTGGCGGTTTGACTAATGTTTTACTGCTTCTTGATTTGTTGACAATTGTTTGATGTTGGTTGATAACTGTCAATAAATCATAAGTGATTCATGCTACTGATGATGATGGAACATTTCCGTATCAAGGTTAATAATGGTCGATGCTGCTTCATTCTAAATCTCTATATGCATGCAACCAAGAAATGATTCAGCAGTGCCGGCAAGGATGTACAATTCAGTGACATCCTGAATGATGAATAACCATCCATCAAACATTCCCTATGCTTGCATAGGCCACTGTAGTAGGTAACCAATCCCAATCAACACTGGTAGAAACATCTAGAAACCAGCTGGTTACCTACAATAGTGGTCATTGTAAGGGAAGGGATGCATTGAAAATAATTGATAACCATTCCTGAAACATTGCTGGTGAATCATCAACGAAACCAGCATTAAACCATCGGGCGGCTACTAGGGGATAACATGACTAATAAAGATTTATCAATCATCAATCAACCACTCTAGCAGCTGCTTAACTATCAACCATAGCAGCCACCCCCAAATACTGAAAATGATCACTCGATCAGCCGTCCTAAAGGGCACTTCGAGGCCCGGAAGAGGAATTCCTGCTTCCATATCCTGGCAGTCATTGCATCGAGTGCTTGGTTTGTGTTTCTCAAGCCACAGGGAACCCTCAAAATTGATGGTTTATTACTAAAAATGACTGATTTATTACTATTTATTAATCAAACATATTACTACACATGATTAATAATGATTGATACCAAAGGACTTGGGGGTACCCCTGTTTGAGAAACCACCGTATATATAAATGCAGGTAAACATGTCCCCCCCAACCCGGACGTTCGCCCACACCCATAAAGCGGCACTGCAATGGAGGATGTTGTGCAAAGTCAAGATGGCTTAGAGAAGTTGCAAAACCACTGGCAATACGCAGTGATTTGTGGTTTAGGACTTTAGGGTTTACGGTTGAAGGTTTTAGGGTTTATGGCTTTAGGGTTTAGGGTTTTAGGGTTTTAGGGTTTAGGGTTTTAGGGTTTATGGTTTAGGTTTATTAACTTAGAAACTCAAAAACAACGGCTCTGCGCAGGAATTTTAACGTAGGGAAATGCTCCAAGTCAAGCGCGGGCAAACGTCAGGGTTCGCGCGAACATGTCATAACTGTAACATGCAACACATACATAGCGTGCCTACATCGAGGTATGTGAAATTACGCTTGCATTACAGTGAGTCTTGAACTCTGAGACAGGCTCCTATATATCGTGCTGATGCCATGAGGGTCATCGGAATTTGGAAACTTTCTCAAGTCAATATTCAAACATTTTCCATGGTTAACCAATATTTCACCATAAGCAATACTTCTCAATGGTTAGACAATGTCGAAGCTGCTTAAACCAATACTGTTAATACTTCTGAAATCTTCTTTGGTTGCCGGTTTCAACGACTATGAAACATATAAGTCATGCAAGCAATTGTTAATGTTTTATAGGGAAAACACATGTTTAAAACAACCAGCCAATTCTCAATGACGTAAGGCGCCGCTGTTGCTGACCCTTCCCACTCTGTCACATGAAGCTTTGGTGCGATGAATTCGAGCTCAACCAATCCCTGTCCCTTGTGTTTCTTGCCCGATCTTTGAGGCCGCATTCATGTGTTTAAAGGGCTATGATCAAGAAAAACCCTGATTGTCAACCGGTGTCATCCAATAGTGATTCATTGATGACAGGTTGTTACTGAAAAAACTCACTATTGTTACCACTGCTACTGTCAGTGTCTCCATTAATGATGAAAATAGCAGGTTGTTTTAAAGCATTGGTAACAATAGTTACTATTGTTGTGTTGAAAATGCTACTGGCAGGTTGTTTTCACTATTGTTAAAAAAACTACTGTTCATGATTGCCAGGTTGATACTTGAAAAGCTTGTCATTGTGCCAGGCATGCCGGCCTCTCGAGTGAAGTTGTACAGCTCATGGTTTCCTGCGAAGCCGCGGGGCTGTGCCGTTCCCCGTGAAAAGTCCGAACCATGCATGTGCAAATCATCTAGGATCTATGTATGAAAGCCTCTTTTCGCGATTTCATTCCATGATGATTTGCAATGATTCACATGTTCAATTGTTGTTGGCAATGCTGGAAAGTGATGGATAGAGAAACTTTTTGATAACAAGAATAGCTGGTTGGTGGTTACCCCTATGAAAAATATGGGTCAACCAACTAATTGCTAATCCGTACTAGTGAAAATAAGACATGTTTGAAACCACCAACCAGCCATATAGTAGTTGTTGAACCACTTTTGTTGGTGATTATCCCTTATTCTGAACCATCATTAGCTATAGTTAACCATATATTCGCAACCAGTTAGCTGTTTTGGCTTATGACAAGTGGGTGGTCCCTATGCTGCTTGATCAACTGCCCATCCGCGTGTCATGAAGCTGAGCCCGGTTGTCACAAATACAGCCTGGTTGGAAATCTGCTGACGCTGGGCCGGCTCTGTTGGCATAGGGATCAGTAACATGGTAGCAAAAAGGACCAAGGTTCTGACATGTTCTGACAAAGCGACAATCATGGCTACATATTAAACTAGGACAAGTAAATTATACGCTAATACAATGATTAACTCTTGATGGTTTAGCATTAATGATGGTTTCATGCAACAATCATCATGTTGCTTTTCGGCGGAACACTGATAACCTGTTGGTCTGCGATATGCCCAAAGTAATGAATAGTGATCGTGCGCAGAATGCCCGGCTGGTGGTTATAAAGTTGTAAGCCATCCCAACAATATGAGTTGATCCACCAGGTATCCCAAATTATCCCAACTATTGGGGATTTGTATAAAAAAAAAAAACATAATTGATGATATAGGGTCACCCCACTGGTTATCCCACTTGTTAAAAGAGAACTATTGGGAACACCACTTGTTAAAAGATAAATAGGGGTACCCCCAAATCATCTACTATTAATCATTTATAGTTAATAAACCAGCCATTTTGGGGGTTCCCTATTTTAAGAAACCCCATATGGGTTTGTTCCATATCCATGGTGGTACCCCTAAGTTTCTCGGCTGGTGGAACTGAACGACAGCCGAGCTTCCAATGAGATGCAGAACTGGTGGTCCCCCGTCAACAGGACCAAGTAACTCCTGGGCGATGGACCATGGCGAACGGCAGGGTCCACTATAGGTGAAGTCATACAGCTGCAAAAAATTATAACCTATGATTATGATTTGGTGGGTTTTAGATCCCTTGCTAAAAGTCTAACTTTTAGTGGCTAGTATGGTAAGTCAATAATATCCCAAAAGGCCTAAAAAGCTAAGTTCATAGCTGTAATCTACCCAGATGAGCTATGGAGAACAGCTCTGGATATCACCAGCGAACTATTCCCAGCTAATTATCAAAACCTAAAAACTATGCAGCTGGGAACTATCAACAGCTATGGATAGCAACACATGGTTTGGCTGGTAACCACGGCTTCGGTGGAAACCATTCTGCTGGAAGATAACAATGAGTTGCATCAAACAGTCATGCAATAGTTTTTCATGGATGGTAATGCCAACAACCTGAACAAACATAGAGATAGTTGTGACTTTCAGTCCTGATGGTCAATTCATCCCTATGTGATGCGACATCTGTAAAAACTGCACAACAAACGTGGATACTCAGCTGCTCGTCCGAGATCAACCACGATGGCCGAGACTTTCCACCTGTGATTGTGGATGGTTTCGGCAAATGGATTGGTCTTGTCAAACTCCACCAGTGGTCCAGTGATCATTCAGCAAGAGTCCGTAACACATCTTGATTGATGACTCACAAACATGGAGAAGCCGCTTAGGTCTTGGTGGCTGATGTTGGTGAATCGCCAGAAAAAAAACTGGCAAATCCAGCTTATCAACCACCATCAGCTGAAGTTGCAGCTCGGTACTACTGGTGATCAACCCGGGGCCCAGCTCCTTCAAAGCTTCTCTTCCTTTTCCTGACAGCAGGGCTGGTGAGACGTCTCACCCTGGAAAAACGTCCAAAAATGGTTCATCGAAAATCATCCTAAGTGAAATTGAGGATTAAGTCAAACCGCCAAATTTAGGAATCAAGTAAAATTGAGGGATAGAACATTTCCTGACTGAAATTAAGGATTTGGTTCAAGGAATACATGTTCAGTTTCAGCAAATATGCATTTAAGTTGTTTTATTTACAGTTCTTAATTCCAATGTTCATTTTTGTCAGACCGTGGCTTCAGTTCCCAATCCTCACTGTCAGCGCAGACTTCTTCAAACATCTGCCTGAAATTGAAGGCTCAACAAAAAATCTGCCTGACATTACGCATGTAAAAAAACATCTCAAGTCATGTGTTCCGTTCCGCATGGAAAATTGCAAGTTTTTTGCACGGAAGAAATGACTCTGTTTGGCTTCAAGTTAGGGGTGCTGATGTTTTCTTGCAATTTGATGTGTTCGAGAAAAATAAGTTGTCCTTGGGAACGCAACCCTTATTTTCTTCTTAATCCGAGCTCAAAATTTGGTATTTCTAGCAGAAATTATGGATATGCGATATCCCAAATCGGCTTTTCATGTGGGATTCCTTCCCCCTTTGCTTTGGAGACTCAGTGCTTCAAGACACAAGGGGTCTCGTTGTCTAAGCAGGAAACGGCTGATCAAGGAGCTCCAATATTTCTCAAAATGGGGAGCCCGCCAAAAATGGTTGGTTTATTGGCACGCAAAAAATGACGCATAAACTGGGTGGTTTCTCAAAATGGGGAACCCTCAAAAAATGCTTGGTTTATTGCTATAAATGACTCATTGACTGGATGATTTGGGGTACCTCTATTTTGAGAAATATCCACTTTCATGTTATCTCTCCCTCTGTAGTTCTATCCCGGGCTTTGCTGTCTCCATGGATGTGCACAAAAAATGCTACTCATAATTCGAACTTGCAACTCGCAAATATGTATGCAGCTCGATTGTTAGGCAAGAACAGTCCTGGAACATCCTGGAACTTAGCCTACAATTGTCTGCAACATATTTTCCCCAAGCATGGATGGCACATGTGAAGCAGCAGCGTCTTCACCCTTCTCGGCCAACTATCCTGCGATTTTCCTGAACAAGCCTGTTTTGGATATGACATGAGCCCCTCAAGCAGGCGACTTTATTTCACTCGTCAACACTTATCCCTGGAATTTTCAAGTTTAGCAGCTCATCCCCAACATGTCGATCCTTGGTGTTCACCTATACCACTATTTCAATTTCAGTTGACGGCTTACTATAGTACTACTAGTACTGCTACTAGTACTACTACTAGTACTACTACTACTAGTACTACTACTACTACTACTACTACTACTACTACTACTACTACTACTACTACTACTACTACTACTACTACTACTACTACTACTACTA
>VSDK01017188.1:144902-169356 GCA_009767595.1 Symbiodinium kawagutii | reverse complement strand
CACTACTGCCACCACTCCCCCCTCGGCGACGACGACGACGACGACGACGACGACGACGACGACGACGACGACGACAACGCCGCAAACAATCAAATCACACAATTACAATGGAAGCTATCATCGTGAACAGCAACGCAACACACAATTGAAGAACATCAACACAAAAAACTGAAGCATGTGATTTATTTGTTGGTTGAAACTTGCAATCGGCGGTCATCGTCTCCTGCACCTTCTGCTTGGTTGCATCCATCCACAAAGTCTCCCAGCTGCGCGATGAAATCCACCTAGAAGGGTGGATCAAGGTGGATCACATGTTGAAGCACAATTGCAAAGTGGGGCCCCCACTTAGATGAGTTGGTTTATCACTAGGGTGGCTACCAATCATGGCAGGCATAAAGTACAGTCAAGTGGCTTAGCAACAAATTATCGTGGGGGATCCACCTTGTGCCGTGTGGGGAGAATCTATAGCTTATAGCCATGCTAATGCCCGGGATACCGCGAACTATTGGTTAGATAACTTTTTGTGTACAACGTGAGAAGTCCCACCAGCCAATGGTTCGCTAATAAGATTATACTTGGCTGGCTATGGCCGGGAATAACGATCGATTGGTCGATGATTGGCTATCAAGCAGGGGATGCCGTCCGCAATGGAAATTGAGAAAGTCACACATATGATAGTAAGAATGTACATTCGAACAATAATGGTCGATCACCCACGGTACGTTCAAGCATAATATCTAGCTGCATCAATTTGTGACAAGCAAATCTCAAACCCAAAGTTAACCAACCCATTGTTTATAACCAAATATAATCAGCAACAACGAAAAATACGTGCGGTCAATTGATGGATGAAGATTTTCAGCATCAAAAACATGTTTTTGCAGCATCAGTACGAACTGGACCGACAAATGAATGCCCATGTTCACTGGTCACTGACACCACCAACAAATACATGTAGTAGCTCCTGCAATAACAAAATAATATATGGCTGTGGGTCAAAACCCGGTACCCCTTGTTCCCCTATCATTAACCATTAGTTTCCCTATAGTTTGTTGGTTATCAACCACCATTAATGTCTGGTTAATATTGACCCATGGCCATATCTTGTAACCGCGGATTTTGACAAAGATCCCCCAAATGCCGGCGGTGACTTCCAAGTGAACCTATTGCAAATTGAACGAGATCATCTGAAAGAGACTGAATACCACAGTACCGCTGTGAACAATGATGTTGTCAATAATCACTGTAATAATTACTGTTGAAATGAATACCAAAGAACCACTGTGAACAACAAATATCAGTAATTTGCGTTTTTTTATTGTTGTTTTCCTTCCCCAACATCCAAGAACTCTGTGCCAATGACTCTGAGCCACTATTCATGATCCACTTTCGTTGACAATTAATCATGCAAGGCTCATGGTTGGCTTTCTGCCATGCAAGTGAATTGCACGGGACCACCTACCTTGAAAAAATAACGCACCGCACAATTGTAACAATTGAGATCTGTATCATAAGAAAAGCAGCATACAGGTATGTCTCACACATACAATGTACACAAGAGTGTAAACAGTGAAAACTAAATGGTATGAATATAGACACCATGTTTAAACATGGCTATTTCGTATATGTAGGCGTATCTGCATATGTGCGGCAATATGAGAAGATAGAGTATCAGTAAAGGGGTACTGCAGACCTTCGCCAGCTCGGCACGCTGATTTCGTTCCTCTGCAGTGGACTTTCCGGTGGTTCCCCCCGGCAGTCAACTGTACAATCTCCAAAAGCCGGGATGGATGCGCATGGGGCAGGTTGGCACGGCAACACTGCAGAGCGCCGGCTCTCTTCCCTTCCTCATCTCTGGAGCAACACCATGAAATTGATTGAATGGACATTGAGATGAGGAGTGGTTTCGGATGTTTGATTCCTGTCCTCTCGATGCTCTATACAAGGACCAAGCGGCAACCCTCGCAGTTTCTGGGCTTGGAAAAGGACTAGAGGATAGACTCATGATTGCTCAGCTACGACCCATGAATCATCTTTGTTGGGGCCGGTTTTACTTTGCTTAGCATTTACAATTGGCTATGGGTCAATATTGATCAACCAACTAATGGAGGATATTAACCAACAATAATAAGGGAAACAATGGTAAATGATAGGGGAACCAGGGGTACAGGGTTTTGACCCACAGTCAATTCATTATAGGAATACCAGTCGGAATATCATGCGCTCGTCGGACCATTTTACTCCCTCAGATCAATTTCCCCCAGTGGAGCCAAAATGTTTGGACTGATTTACAACTGTTTTTTGCCTTGAAGAGCCCCTTCAGAAAAATACCGACGTCACAAAAGCCCTAAGACTAATGAATGACTGGGCTGGAAAACTAGAGTTTTTCCAATTTCTGAATATGCGTATTGATTATTGAGCTACTAGTAATTACTGATTCATCTATACCTAAACCATAGGACTGGAAAACTTGATTTCATTTGATTTCCCATCACCTCCTGCTCATCCCACCAATGGTATTTCTATCGTTTCCAGTGATTTCCCAAAGCTACCCAAGCAGTATTCCCCGGGGGGTTCCCATCGCTACCGGGTTTATTCCTGAATGGTTCTCAAGTGGTTTCACAATTCTTTCCAAGCATCTATGCTTTTGAATAATCAACTAATCTGGCAAAAAGAACTTTCCAAATGGTCGAACCCTAGTTAAGTTCGATTTTGAAAATAGCTTCGGAGAAACTCTAAGAGGGTACCCTCCGTGAGCTCTGGTCCCCTCATATTGTTGCCCCGACCCCGCTGACTCAAAACGTCCGGGCGTCAGGATTTTTTCTGTGGAAATTTATTGACCAGTGTATTAACAATCGATGCATTATGGTAGTTTCTCAAAATAGGGGTACCCCCAAATCATCCATTATTATAGACACTATTAGTAGGAAATCAACCATTTTTAAGGGTCCCCTATTTTGGGAAACCACCTTATCTAATGATTAACGATTATCTATCAGTTAGTGAGTCAACTGAAAACATAGTGCGTTCATTAAATCAAGCTATATGAAAAATCAAATTGCTTAGAATGTTGTCAGTCCGTTCAATTTACTCAAATGAAATGAATTGTAAGAAACAACAATTCATTGCTGAAATTAACATTGTTACTTAAATCAAATGATAGGAAATTAAACATGTCAACACATGTAACTAAGCTCTCCTGAAATGTCCCCCCGATCTCCTGGACACCTAGACTTATGCCAAACCTAGCCGCGAGCCACCCCTGGTTGAGTCCCAGACTCTGGGCTATCTCCCAAAAGCCTTGGTTTCCCATTGAAAATGGTACCCCTCCCACTTAATAGACCTAGGGCCCTAGGGTATATTAATCTGGGGTTGACATGACTTGAATACTTGACATGTAACATTACTTGACATGTTCACTGTATTCGTTGCTTGCTTGTTGAGGTGTCTCCAGCATTCTTAAAATCACTATGTTTGCTGCTGCAACAACCTTGGGAGTAGGCATGTGTGGGGGCGGATACTCCAGTTGCCAGCACCTAGATCAATTCTTGCGATGAATATGTTGATTGCGTCGCCTGAAATGGATTGCAGTATATTGCAGTCCATTGTCAACCATGATCTTTTCGCAACCAGTGTCAACCATGTTTTTTTTTCTCAGCGGATCTTTTCATATCCTTTCTCCCTTGTTTCTGTTCGCGTACGTTGGAACTGGCAAAGTCCTAGTGCCAAGTCTGCTCATCCCCATGCTTTTCCACAGGGATGGGCGCCAGCTGCGACAGGCGTCATGGCCAAGGTCTGCATCGTCCATTGCGGTCCCCGCGAGGGATTAGACTGAGCCCATCGCAACAAGTCTGACAGTTCGCCAGTCTGGGAGATTCAACCAGTGCTGCAATGGTAAAGGATTCCTTATGCTTCCAGCTACCATTATAGTAGGCAACCAACCCCAAACAACAATGGTAGAAACCAGCTAGTGACCTACTACAATGGCAACTGGAAGCATAGGGATTCATGTATTCACCATGCTGGTGTATATGATTCACCAAGGATGTCACTATGTAGATTGTAGTTGCCCTGTACTGTCCTCAAACGACCTCTCCTAGTTTCTACCCGGATTGACACAAACGCGCTAAAAGTGCTGATCAAAGATATTGGAGTGTTCTGCTGAATGTCAGCGAGCCCTGTAATGTTTGCCTCAGAGTTGTACACCGATCTTCGATCACCTTAAGCGCTTCCTGATTCAGGGTTTACACCTGATCTCGGCCCAAAACTGTACCGAAAATCGGACCAAAATCAAACCCTGGTCATCCCGACTATGAAGAGTGGTTATTTCGCTTGAACGCTTGATTTCAATAATCCACTTTCTGGGGTCACGTCTGGTTCAAGGCTCACTTTTCCATTTCATCCAAGAAAACCCAAGCTGGCGCTACCTTCCAAACCCAAACATCCCGAGGCCTTCTCGTGAGGAAATCCTGTAAAGGTGTGCCCCGGAACTGCTGTTGATCCTGTCATCTGGGATATCCTGTCATAGTCTCAAAGACCGCATAGGGGACAGCTTTTCAACAGAATTCACGGAGAGATTGTCGTCACTGATCCGTCGACTTGTTGTCTCAGTCTCTGTGCGACTTGGGATCCTCTGTGAGTCATAACCCACTTCGCCAGCGCTTGCGGTCGTGCTTTGGGATCACCATTATCAAGGCCAGGATTCAGACTTGACCGTCCAAGTCTACTAACAACAAACATGAAAAAGTGCACAGGCGAGAGACCACGCTCAACGAGTACAAGACTATTTGAGTCAAGTTGTGAGCATTCACACATTTGGATTGTGTCAAGACAATGCCTGGATGCACATATTTGTGTGTAGCATATACGTACACTACTTGCAACATATGCAACATATGCACAAACTATATGCATACTTGTATGCACGGGTGTGTGTGTGTGTATGCATTTATCCCTGTCCGCATGCATTCATGCATGTATGCATTTATCGTCATTTATCTGTCTGTGCACACATGTATCATGGTACGGAATCATTTTTTGCATCCGTGGAAAACTACATGTTTTCTTTTTTCCTGTATATATACATGTACGAGTGGGCTTGCATACGCATGCACATATGACACACACAAAGCTAGCGCCAAAGTGCAAAACCATCATATTTAGCTGGGGGGCCGTTACTTGATGAAACGGACTAGCTCATCATATTCAAATACTTTCACTCCTTTGTACCACTTCTCTTGGTGGTGGGGGGTTACCAAGGTACTTGCGAAACTGACTGAGGAACCATGGCTCACAGCTATCCCTGGACTCAACCCAAGATCTCCAATGAAGAGCGGCTTTTATATATGCAAAATCCACCAGTTTATAAGCCGACTTGTGAACAATAAGCCATTATGAACCTGCATTGAATGTGATTACCAACACTTAGAATCATTTATAATCATTTTAAATCATTTTTCACTAAGTGTTCATAAATCATTTATAATTAATCAGTTAATAAGCCATTATGATAACCACGCATAGCCATTAACCAATGCCTCCCTACAAGGTCATCAAGTCAAATCCTTGCCGCTGCCACTGGCACGGCGCGTTGCCGCCGCGCAGTTTGCATCGCGCCGCTGATGAGAAACGTGAAGGAAAAAGCGTGAAGTGATGACATGATATCATAAGAACTACAAGGTGCGGCCCCCAGCGGCTACAAGTTGGGTTACAACTCCCTGCAAGTGGTACCTAACCCGACTTCAGAAAGTTGTAAACCAGCCTATAAGTGGTTGGGGGACGACCTTGCAACTAGTGCAATACACATGCCATACATATAAGGGGGGCCTCCAACCGTTCATCACTTGGTCTATCAGTAGTTGGGCTTGACTAGTAGTGCAACGGGTCACAACCCAACTTATTACTGCTGCAGGGCCATCTTGCATAAAGTGCAAAAGAAGAGGCACATACATACATCATAATATATCTATTTGCAAAATACACACTGCAAAATAAATATCGACATGTCGGTACATATGTACATATCAAATGATAAAATATGTTATTATACAGAAGTCCAGATATCCGATGTAGCTAATCAAGTATTGTTGACCACTACCTGGCTGCGGGTCAATGCCCTGTACCCCATGGTAAACATCCCAAAAATGTCTAAACTAGTCTTTTTTGGCTTGATCACCTACCCCTTTCTTGGCATGGCTAATATTGATTCATGACAGCGATGACCATACCGGTGTTTCTCGAGATAGGCGACCCCCCAAATCATCCAATATTCACTATTTATACTACTAACCAGCCATATCTGCGGTTCCCTATTTTGAGAAACCGCCATATGAAACCAAACGCAGAATATCTAGTAGATCGGCTGTAGATCACACGCTTCACATGTGCCTGAGGCCTGAGTTAAACGGTTGAAAAATCAATTCACTACCGTGATGTGGCAAATGTTTGGTGTCGTTTAATTCACATTTGTCCAACAAATAAATACAACAACAGTTGAGCAATAGTAGTTGATATATGCCAGTAACAGTGAAAATTCACATGAGTAATACTCTAGAATGTCTAGACTGATTCTGGATTGAACCAATCGGAATAGGAGATGCTGCATGTGGAATCGCCATGTGAAGAAAAAAACATGAGACACAACAAACAGAAAAGAAAAAAGGAGTGAAGCTACAAAGTCGTGCAAAATCGCTCTTTCCTCCAGACTCATCAGCGAATTCTCCACACTTTCACCGTTGAATCTGAGGATTCATGAACCAGTTCTTGCTGGTAGCGGTGGTGCGAAGTGGCTCACCAGCTGCAAGTGGACCCAACTGCCCAGCCTAACCATGGCCTACCAACCAGCACCAGGGTGATGGTTAGTCAGCAATGGGATCAAGTACATCAACTACTGTACTGAGTTGATCCATCACCCGACTCGGCATAAGCTCATGATTTGCTATATGGTGGTTTCTTAAGCCATAGGGGACCCCAAAGCTACGGTTGGCTTATTTTCAATAATGGCTCATAAGGGTTGATCTGGGGGGTCCCCTGTTCTTAAGAAACCACCAAGGAGGCTGATTCATGTGGATCTCCACTTCAAAACCAACTCTTGTGACACCTCGTTTTTTTGCGCCATCAGATTACCCGAGGGTAGCGTGCTCTTGCGGCATGCGGGGTCGGAAACTGGCAGCCGGCGGCACAAATGAAGCAACAAAACATCAGCAAACAAACTTGAGGAGAAGCTTCGGAGTTGACAAACGGGATGAACTGGTGATCGACCAGTTGCAGCTTTGACCATCAAAGCAACTATTGCAGAGTGATGCGAGCAAGTCTGGCAAGTCTTGATTTCTACATGCACCAATTGTGGAAGATATCCTTTTAACATCATCGGACATGTGACAACCATTCATGGGATGCAGCTTCAATCAAACATGTGTTCATATTGAATTGGATTCCTCTGGGCAATTGTGCTCGCGCGTTCTGCAATCGTAAAGTGGTTGGTGGTTTTTATAATGGTCAATGAAGGTTCATACGAAGACTAGAGATTACGGTAACAACCCACAATAATGTAGAACAACAACAAGTGGCGCTAAATACGGTCGACAACTGCAACCAACAATATCTAGCGGTGATACATAACCAAACATATAAGTGGTTATACATAATTAGGGATTAAAGACCACCATCACAACCACCACCACCATCACCACCACCACCACCAACCACAACAACAACAACAAAAACTGTTGGAAATGCACTTGAAACCTGGTGTCCTGAATGTTATCGCTGTATGCGGCTTTCCACCTGCGGATCAGTAGCAGTAGCTGGTGCTCAACAGCTGCATGACCTAAAACCGTGTGTTCCTTCCGTAACCTTTTGCCTGCATGCATGTGTGCATGTACGCATGTCTGAATATAAATATAAAAATATATATATATATACATATATCTATATATGATATATGTACACACACACGGGAGTATATACATATATGTGTATGTATGTGCACGGATGTATGTTTTTGTTTTTTGTATGCATGTATGGATGTATGGTGTATGTATGTAGGTGTATGTATCTATCTAACTTCCTATCTTTCTATGCATGCATGTATGCATGCATGTATGTGTGTATGTATGCATGCATGCATGTGTGTATGTGTGTATGCATGCATGTGTGTATGTATGCATGCATGTGTGTACGTGTGTACGTGTGTACGTGTGTACGTGTGTACGTGTGTACGTGTGTACGTGTGTACGTGTGTACGTGTGTACGTGTGTACGTATGTACGTATGTACGTATGTACGTATGTACGTATGTACGTATGTACGTATGTACGTATGTACGTATGTACGTATGTACGTATGTACGTATGTACGTATGTACGTATGTACGTATGTACGTATGTACGTATGTACGTATGTACGTATGTACGTATGTACGTATGTACGTATGTACGTATGTACGTATGTACGTATGTACGTATGTACGTATGTACGTATGTACGTATGTACGTATGTACGTATGTACGTATGTACGTATGTACGTATGTACGTATGTACGTATGTACGTATGTACGTATGTACGTATGTACGTATGTACGTATGTACGTATGTACGTATGTACGTATGTACGTATGTACGTATGTACGTATGTACGTATGTACGTATGTACGTATGTACGTATGTACGTATGTACGTATGTACGTATGTACGTATGTACGTATGTACGTATGTACGTATGTACGTATGTACGTATGTACGTATGTACGTATGTACGTATGTAGGCATGCATGCATGTATGTATGTATGTATGTATGTATGTATGTATGTATGTATGTATGTATGTATGTATGTATGTATGTATGTATGTATGTATGTATGTATACCCATCACTGATTGGATAAAACCCATTGATTCCATTGGTTTTATTCGTCACGTGTAGATCTTACTACAATGGATAGCTCTCCAACGAGAATGGATGAAGAACATCCGCACCACTCTGCCTATCGGAGAACCGTCGCACGGATCGGAGATCTCGACTCTGGTTTCTTTGGTTGAAATTTGAAAGCTAACAAATGATAAGCAAGAATGGATAAGCACAAGCAAATGAGTGATGTGGGACATATGACCTATGTATCTTTGCAAGATTCTGGACTGAGCAGGTATGCGGTGGTTGGATCTTTTCATGGTCCGGGATGTGGCAACAATAGTCAAATCGCTTGCTTAGATTCCCACATATTCCATTGTAGTTTTCATAGCCAACTATAATCACCAATCGTTCACCTGCATGTTGGTGATATACCCATCGTTTCACTTGTTGTTGACTTGCGTTTGGGTCTTAGGTGTTGATTGGAGCCTTCACCACTCCTTTGTTCGTCACGATTGTGAGATCTCGTGGGTTCTCATGTCGTCTCCATCTTGATCGCTTGATCCATCTGATCCTGACGCCCAGCGGCCACGGGATTGGTGCCTGACCTGAGGGACTGGTTTTCCGATGATTCAAACGCGTCACGAAACAAAAAATCTTCCAAGCAAAGTACTATTGACCTGATCATATGGCAATAATATCCAAAAATATCCAAACATATCTGTTAGTCATAAATATCCAAAAATATGGCCTGTGCCTTTGATATTGACTGATTTTTCCAAGGGGGTAGACTGGGCTTTGGGCACAAACGTCAAGCTGGATCTCACCCAAAATAGTTATCCATCGCAAATTTGGGATGATGGGGATGGCCTAGTTGTGGGTCACCCACCACTCAGCAGCCGTCCACATGCCATTTTGGGGTGATACCAGTAGACTTGCTATTGATCCACGTCCACCCATTATTGATGCTTGCGACTCGTTAACATCGCCCTTCATGCGCCAACTTTGACTCACCATAATCGTCCATGATTAAACGCAATTGTTGACGATTATTGCTCACAACTGACCCGTATCAGACATTATGTCAACTACTCTATAACCTATCATATCAACCGTCATATCAAGCATCATATCAACAGTCATATCAAGCATCTTTTACCAATACAAACTATCATTTGCAACGGTCAACCATCGTCAACCATTTGAATGTGAACAAGTGTGCGTGCCAGTGTGTGCGAATCAACTTGAATGTGCTCATCCCCCCACCATGACCATCGGACTGAAGCCAAACATTGACAAAAATGATGAGAAAGGAAATTCAAAGCAAGACACAAAGGAAGCTCCGAAATGTGTATGGGAACAATATGTACGACCATGTGCGAGGAAAGCAGGTTGGCACTTGCATGTGGGTTATCTTATGTGGAAATGTAGGTAAATACACCGTACATGGAGCATCTGGGATAGTGAACCAGCATGAACCATCATGAGCAATGATAGCCATCGCTGGCCACCATCCATCAATATCCACCAACCATGAACTAAACATCATTCCTGCGCATTCATAAATCAAAAACAATCATAATTCAGCAAGACAAACTACCGTCAACCATCATCAACCCTAATCAGCCATCATTATCAACTATGATCATTAAGTGTCACTCACCTTCAAACAAAAACAACCATCATCATGTTTTTGCCAATTTGAAAGCGATCTCTGATCGCTAAGCCTGCCTGTGTGAAACACATGCACCATCCCACGAATGGAAACACACCACCATCATTATCAACTATGACTATCAAGTACCATTCACCTTCAATTTCCAGCAAAAACAACCATCATCAGCCATGATCATGATAGCTCATCAACTATGACAATCAAGTACCATTCAACTTCAATTTCAATCAAAAACCACCAACATCAGCGATCATAAACCAAAATCAAACATCATCAACCATCAGTAGCCAGTAGGCAACCATCATGATCTATCATTAAACAGTGCTTGGTCGTGAGCCAACAGGTATACAACCACTGTTCGGCATCATCAACCATGATCCCTTGTGGTGGCCTCGACCTGAAGCTGTGCCACCGTCACCAGCTGGCCCTCGTACAAAGACGAGAGAACGCCACCTGGTTCGATGGTGGCGTGGTCATGGTAACCGGTACGGTGCGGTGGGCACCCAGCATATGGGCGTTTCTCAAAATAGGGAGCCCAAAAAATGGCTGGTTTATTACTATAAATGGCTAATAGTGGATGATTTGGGGGCCCCCTATTTTGAGAAACCACCATATAAGTGGTCGAATTCACCACAGTTCAAGTCGGAAACCAGCTTGTAAGTGCTTGGTGGGCCACCTTGTACAACAAACATGGATAAATTTCTAATTTGTAATAGTAATCATCATTAGTAGCACTATAAATAGGTCAGTGATGATCCATCCTTATCGGCCCTTATCCGTCATCATAGGCTATGCGTGCACAGTGGATATTGAGGCTTCGCAATGGCTAATGATTCATGACTAGTAGTGGTTGCTGATACTTATATAATGATTCACAGTGATG
This sequence comes from Symbiodinium kawagutii, assembly GCA_009767595.1. NCBI lineage: Eukaryota > Dinophyceae > Suessiales > Symbiodiniaceae > Symbiodinium > Symbiodinium kawagutii. The sequence goes on along the minus strand of VSDK01017188.1, from coordinate 157,951 downwards.
GGCAACAACTGTCAACCATGCTTAGTGTGGCCTATGATGGATAAGTATGATCAATTAATGTTAAATGGTGTCTAACGATGATTCATGATGGGTACTTAATTACTGGTGTATGCCATTTGATACGGTAATCGTTACTAATGATTGTTAATTGTTAATGATAGTTCACTGGAGTTCATTGTAGTTGATGATGTTTGGGCAACGCTGATTATTGACAGTTGATGATGCTTTGTGATGGTTGATGATGCCGAACAGTGGTTGTATACCTGTTGACTCACGACCAAACAATGTTTGATGATAGATCATGATGGTTGCCTACTGGCTACTGATGGTTTATGACGCTTGATGATGGTCAGATATGTGATGGTCGATGATGGTTGGTCAATGCCTACAGTCTGGCTGTTGCATGGCTGCCAAGTGGTGGATGGTGATGAATCATGGTGAGCTAATTGTTGATGACGGTGAATGATTAATAATATGATTTTTAGTGAGTAGTCACAGTCGATGAAAGCATGCAGTCATAGCTATAATAGTGGCTTGCATGAGAGGGTCGTGGTACCCATACTGGTTCATGGGTGCCAATCTTGATACATGAGTTGGTGAAAAAAAACTTCGACAACAGCCAACAGGGTTGACAGGAATACCAACAATATCGGAAAAGAACAGCTCATAATAAGGTTGACAGGAATATAGCAACAATATCGGCATGTACAACAATCACTAGGAATCATAGGTTGATCGGCATTGCGCTATTGGGTGGGGGATGATTAGTACTTCTATCATGGTTCAACATTATCCAATTACTTCGCTTCAGGTGATTTTCGCACTCACATGTGTTATTCTATCTGGCATTCTAGATGGCATCATAGTCATCATCCCTCTATCTTGCATTCTACTTCGCACATACTCTCGCCTGACATCTGTTCTGACACTTGATGTGGCCTTCCATCCGGCATTCTCACATGTTATTGAAGGGTTCGGGTCCGGGTAACGGTGGCTAAGAATGGTCAAGAATGGTTGAGAATGCTTCGTAGTGGTTAAGAATGATTACATTAAATCAGTGACCAACCGATACTATAGATGTAAAATCACTATTAACTACTGGTTACAACAGTGATTAGTAACCAATTGATATCAGTTAACCCCTACAGAATGGTTACAGTAATCAGCTTTATCATGGTTGCAAAGATTGATCGCAGTTAATAAAGTCAAGCAGCTGATGACCCCCATCAATGTTGGTACTGTGCATCCATAGCCATTTGGGTACCGCCAAAAAACATCAGCAAGTGACAGCAAGTGGCCAAGTTCTCTCGGGAAACATTGACTATCCAGGGGGAGTGTGTACACAATACACCTACAGCAATTTAGGAAACACCTGTGCCACAATTCCAGCCTTAAGTCTAGACATTGCAAATCAAGACAGACAAATTGCCCATATCCCAAACAAAAAAGCCAAGCTCGACCAAGATGCCTATATAACCAACCAACAAACAATGTCAACAACCAACCAACAAAGTGCAACCAACAAAGTCAAAATTAACCAACCACAACCAACCACAACCAACCACAACCAACCACAACCAACCACAAAGTGCAGCAATTCCAACACTTGGACAACTCCCAAGCACAACTGCTACTGAGAATTCCAGCGTCCAAGTGACTGAGTTGTCCACTGTTCAGAAAGAGCTGAACCACCAAGCCCTGTTGTGCAAAGGGCGGCAAATGTACCTGGTAGCTGAGACATTGACAAAGTTCAGCAGAGGGTCACATCTTAGGAAACGCGACGACTTCTGAGAGGGTTAGTAGAGATAGTCGTGACATCAAACTATTGTTGGTGATTAGATTCATCTGGTTCGTCGTTTGCAGTTGGTACATTACCAATTTGTCTTTTTGGCTACCATTTGGTTAGGGCACTCCTGGTCGCTCCTGGCCTCGCTCCCCCTTTAAAGGACCAGAACGGGATATCCCTGGCTCCTGGCCTCGCTCCCTCCCTACCACCCGCCATAACTGCCCGCCTGAAGATAGCGCCCAAAGCATTGCACTGGAAATGGCTTCGAAGCCTCAGCTGAATGATGGCGATGAAGAAGCTGAACCTGCTGATGCTAACGCCATTGTGACTCGTGAACTGCGACTGGTGCTGCTCACCACCCCGTCATGAAAAATCTGCGCAAGCCAACCAACCAACCATTTCGTAGTACGAGCCTGTACATTTGGGAAAACAAAAAATGGTTCAATCCACGAAAAGGGTTAATCATCATGTTTGTTAATCATCATGTTGATCATCCATGCAGTGATTGATGGCTACAGTGATATCATTATTCATGACTGATCATGATACTTAAGGATAGTAGTTTATAGTGGCAAATAATGATCAATCAATCATGGTTAAATAATTGAATATGGTTGATGAATGATTGCAGTGATGGTCGGCAATTGCTCATGAGGCTTCATAACGGCCATGGTTTGTTGAAGGGGTTTTCAAAACTATAGTAATGTAGTATCAAACAACAACAACAACAACAACAACAACAACAACAACAACAACAACAACAACAACAACAACAACAACAACAACAACAACAACAACAACAACTGGAAACCTTTAGTAGGGTCGTATCAGATTAATGTTTATTTATTATGGATTTAGTGATTAATGACTATTGTAGTATCAAACCATTCTTCATGACAGATCATGATAGTTCATGATATGTACTGTAAGTTTGAGCTTGAACGTTGTTTTCATCAAGGATGAACTGGTGGCATCCCTCGGAAAAACGATCCACCACTCATGGCATGTCCTTGCTGCAAGTGCTCCACCGCTCCGGAACAGGTGAGCCATCCCTGAAACACACCGTTCAGCCGTGGCGGAAACCGACAGCCGACCAAGAGACATCCACTCCGATGGGGAGAACAAATGCCTGCTGCTGGGTCATGGATAGAAGTCGCTCCATCATGGCACCACCAAAGGCATTCCTAGGAATCGCATCTTTTGAGAAACAGCACGCACCAAGAAACCGCGAAGGATTCGACACGCAACCTGCATGGCAACACACAACAAAGTCTGATAGCTACTTGTTGAAGAATGATTGTCTCACTACACATTTCACATTATGTAAAAATATATTCTCTGTTTATTGATCTTACTTACTTATTCACGTATTTATGTATCTATTTATTTACATGTCAGTAAAAGCTAACAAAAGTATGCAAAAGTGTCCAAGAAGCAGGGTCGTACACTCGCCTAAGTTCTGATGTGAGGTAAGTTCGCTGAACTGACATCGGCCGTGGAGGTTTTCGCCGAGCCCAAAAGCCTAGCCGGGACTCGGCCAAATTCGTGCCACACCTGGCACCGTTGTTGCCGCTTTTGGTGATGACTATCAGCCATTCAAGTCCATGAAAAATCGTAATCCACCATTGTAATCCGTCATTGTGTGTATATAAATGTAAATCTCATCAACCAATTCAACCAAGTCAACCATCACAATTCACTATTACTACATATTACTACTCTGTTTCAATGTGATGCTCTTTATTTCAATCAGCATTGATACCATTAACATACTATTGATACTGACTAGTTGATAGTGATACCATTGATAGTATCAATTGATACCATTTATACCATTGATAATATACTATTGATAGTATCAATTAGTAGTTAATGCATCCATTTAATAGCATGACGTTTGAAACACCATGTTTCAATTGATACCATTTATACCATTAACATACTATTAATAGTATCAATTAGTGTTTCAACTACTATTTATACCATTAAAAATATATACCATTAATAATATCCTATTGATATACTATTATCAATTAGTAGTTAATGTTTCAACTACTCTCTTTCAAACATCCTGCTGCTGCCCTTGGCGAAGCTTCGCTTCGTCACCAAGGTTCAGCTGCTGCCCCCAGAAACGTCGTGGCACAAAGAGTTCGCGCGCAGGGTCGCCACCATCGAACTGGTAGATGCATTTGGAGAGCCTGGAGCAACGGGGCGGGGCATCTGCGCAGCAGCACCATGGGGATCACGGGGATCACCACAATGGCTTGACTGCAGGATCATCCGGGATCATAGCTGCTGATAGCCTAGAGGAAAGTCTGGAAGATCAGAAAGATCAAAGATTGTAGAAGAGCCTGAAGTTCGGATAAGTTCGGACCGTGATCGCACCATGATTTTTACATTTTATAGTTCTTCTGGTGTACATCTACCACTTGCTTAGGCCACTGCCGGTAGCTCCAAATCGCTCCCCCTTTAAAGAGCCATAGGCATACCCCTGGCTCCTTAGCTTCCTCAAAACCAACAGCCAGATGTACTTCTGCTGTGAATGTGATACCTGACATGAACAACATGGTCGTCAAAGTCGTCAATCGAAAAAAAAAAAAAAAAAAAAAAAAAAAAAAAAAAAAAAAAAAAAAAAAAAAAACAAAAAAAAAAAAAAAAAAAAAAAAAAAAACACAAAGGAGTGAAGAACCAACCATCAACAGCCATCTTCAACAAAACCACCATAACAAATTGCATGTCTATAGCCCATAGCCAAGGGGATTCCCCCAAGCATCCAGGCATGATACTTGGTTGTCAACACAAACGCCCTGATAGATCACATCATCAAATAATGCAGGTTCCTCACCGCTCACACGACACCAGCGCTCTTTCAAACGCAAGGGGAACAGTTGCGACCGACAACGTTTCAGACGTGGCTGAGTAAATGGCACTTGACAATTTTGACACCTGGGATTATATGAGATGCTTCGATTGGGTTCAATCTCTCATCGAACCAAGTGACTCTGCGATTGACTCCTGGGCCAACAGGCAAGACAAAACGCGACGGTTGTCTGGGTCGTGTGCTTGACATTAGGAGGCAATCGTTATACATGTCTGTACGAATCTGTAAATCAAATATTTACATGCAAAGTTTCAGTCGAAACTCAACCATACCATCACCCATAGTATCCAACTGAGATAGAATCTTTCCAAGTCTGATCTGCTTCACATTACAAAGTCTAAGCAGAAAAACTGTCCACATATTTTTTGAGGTTTGATCATGGCTCAATTGTTCAAACTTCCCAACCGCACAATCATGCACAATGTCTCTTCGCTGGAATCACGAATCTTGTGGCGGTTTACAACATTGACCTACATGGTAGCCCCCCAGCAGTTGCAAATTGGGTTATAACCCTTTGGTACTTAACCCCAGTTGAGATAGTTGTAAACCAGCTTAAACGTGGTTCAGGGGCCAACTTGTACACCCAGTTTCTCAAATGTCTCCCATATGGGTGTGGGTCAGTTCACCACGTACCCCTGGTTCCCCTATCATTAACCATTGCTTCCCCATTGTTGTTGATATCATATCCCCCATTATTGGTTGGTTAATATTAACCCATAGCCATATCAAAAAGAATGGTGCCTTGTGTGTGGATGGGTCAGGTCAGACCCTGAGGTACAGTGTGACGTTCCAAGTTGTGACGAGGTGCCTACTGTGGGGCCAAGTGTATACACCGCATAAAAAGACGAATCGATCTATCTATCTATCAATCTATATACAGATATTGACATTGATATCAAATATGATTTACATGATAAGACATGTATCTCATTGTATCTATGTATTCTGGCCCCCGCCGAAACGTGTATGGACCACCGTGTGAGCCTTGCTGTTTCCCAAAGAAACCGCTGAATGCGGAAGCGGGTCGCCCACCAGTAATGGGATGAGCACCGCTGGTCAACAGCTGCTATTATGATCAAACGTTGGGCATGGGCTTTGGACACGTTCTGACACTGGGATACCTGCATGGTTTAGCAGTCCAGCCTCATCTTTGACTCACAAATAACTTGGGGTAATGTTTGAAAATGTCGGGTTGCAGTAGGAGGCCTGTCTGTCAGTGGTGTGACTACCCAAAAAAGGTGGATGTGCTACTCAACTCGGAATTTGTGTGTTGATTGGGGGTGATTTTTCGAGAGGCACTGCCAGCATCGAGGCTGTAGCCTCCCACAATGCCAAGCTGCAAAGGTTCGAACCTCATGTCTTTCCAAGCCTTCTGCAGCCCACCACTTGATGCCCGCTGCCTCGTGGTGCGCCCCAGTGTGCTGAGGTGTGTGAACCCCAGCGAAAGTGAGGACGTTCTCATCAGCAAAGCAACCAATTGAAGGTACATGGGTGTTTCTCAAGCCATGGGGAACTGGGGAACCCTAAAAAATATGTTTTTATTATGAATGATTCATATTGGTTGACTCGGGGGTACCTCTATTTTGAGAAACAACCACATGATCATGTTGGGAAACACTTACGTTTGTGGTTTGAAGAGCGACATCGCTGATTGTTGAGAGCAGGAGTTCGGGTGTTTGCGCTAGTCACATTGCTGAGATAGGATAGTTCAACAATGACAACAGAAAGTACACAACTTGTAGATGATAAATCTAACAACGAAGAAGTCATTCAATAATTCGCTTAATTGTCTTCTCGATCACTAGATTCTTAGTGTTAATCAGTTGCCAATGGTCGTCTTCCCCCTGTAAACCCACGTGGTCTTCTCCGACTTCTCTCTGGATCGGATCACGACTAAGCTTCCAACCAATGCTTCTGCACATCTGGCACCGCTGACTGAAAGTGGATGACGGTTGGGTGCAGGTTGTTGTCGAAACTCTTCTTCTGTAAAGCCTCAGTACTGCGCCTATGCAGGCTGCGCTCCAAGCCATTCTTTCAATGCCCAGACCAGCGTTTTGAAAGCCAAAGAGAACCCATGACCCATGAGATTTCCACACCCTCTTTGTTGGAATCTTTACAACTAGTCCCTAGTTGCAGCGATTGGTTCGGACTCTTCTGACCAATGTTTACATTGTGGATATCATGTAAATTTGTGCCAGGTAATATCTGACAATTGCATGGAAAAAACCATGTGGCAATGAGGACAGCAAAGCAGGAGACCGCCAAGAGATGCTACTGTAGTTCGCATTCTGGTGGCTAAAATTTTCTCAATATTGAAAACTAGACGACGGTTGGCCCGAGAGCGAGAAAGGCAATGTTATAGCAGCCTCCAATATACTAATTCAAAAAGACTAACGTCATGATCCTTGAAATGGATGATGATGATGATGATGATGATGATGATGATGATGATGATGATGATGTCGTTGATGATGTCGTTCATGATGTCGTTGATGATGATGATGATGATGATGCTGCTGCTGCTGATGATGATGATGATGTAGCTGCTGCTGAAGAAAAAGATGAATATGATGAGAATGCTGGCGATATGACAGGGCTGAAAGGAAGAAAATGTTGTGGACGGGTTGTTGGACGCAGGTCCCAGATCGCAAAACGTACCAGGCAAAAACGTACCAAGGCAAAACGCGCCAGAGCAAAACGTACCACAGCAAAATTTACCACTGCAAAACGTACCAAAGCAAAACGTACCACAGCAAAACGTACCAAAGCAAAACGTACCGGGCACAAACGCACTAGAGCAAAACGTACCGCAGCAAAACGTACCAAGAGCAAAACGTACCACCGCAAAACGTACCAAGGCAAAACATACCAGATCAAAACGTACCAAGAGCAAACGTACCACAGCAAAACGTACCAAGAGATAAAGGTACGACCGCAAAACGTACCAAGATCAAACCTACGACAGCAAAATGTACAATGTGCCGCAGCAAAACGTACCAAGAGATAAAGGTACGACCGCAAAACGTACCAAGATCAAACCTACGACAGCAAAATGTACAATGTGCCGCAGCAAAACGTACCAAGAGATAAAGGTACGACCGCAAAACGTACCAAGATCAAACCTACGACAGCAAAATGTACAATGTGCCGCAGCAAAACGTACCAAGAGATAAAGGTACGACCGCAAAACGTACCAAGATCAAACCTACGACAGCAAAATGTACAATGTGCCGCAGCAAAACGTACCAAGAGATAAAGGTACGACCGCAAAACGTACCAAGATCAAACCTACGACAGCAAAATGTACAATGTGCCGCAGCAAAACGTACCAAGAGATAAAGGTACGACCGCAAAACGTACCAAGATCAAACCTACCAAAGCCAAACAGACCAGAGCAAAACGTACCAGAGTAAAACGTACACAGGCAAAACGCGCCAAGACAAAACGTACCAAGACAAAACGTATAGCACAGCGCAACGTACCAAGATCAAAGGTACCACAGCAAAACGTACCAAGAACCAAGACACAACGTACCAAAGCAAAACGTACCAAGGCAAAACGCACCAAGACAAAACGTACCAAGAAGCAGGTCCAAAATCGCAATTTTACCTCAGTTTTTGACGTTCAATGTCGAGAAAACGCGAAACGGTCACCGGGGACAACTCAAAATTGCAATTTTACCTAGGTTTTGGACGTCCGAAACGCACGAAACGGCGTAATTACATGTCACGTTTCGTGGCGGTCCGGCGGCACCGCCCCGGCCTTAGAGAGAAGAAGAAAGAAGAGCGAGAGAGAGAAAGATCTGCAGATGTCAGCGTTTGAAGATCTAGATCTGCAGACGTCAATTGTGAAGATCTAGATCTGCAGATGTGAAAGTTTGAAGATCTAGATCTGCAGATGTGAGGGTGTGAAGATCTAGATCTGCAGATGTGAGGTTGTGAAGATCTAGATCTGCAGATGTCAGCGTTTGAAGATCTAGATCTGCAGACGTCAATTGTGAAGATCTAGATCTGCAGATGTGAGTTGTGAAGATCTAGATCTGCAGATGTGAGGGTGTGGAGATCTGCAGATGTGAGGTTGTGGAGATCTAGATCTGCAGATGTGAGTTGTGAAGATCTAGATCTGCAGATGTGAGGGTGTGAAGATCTAGATCTGCAGATGTGAGTTGTGAAGATCTAGATCTGCAGATGTGAGGGTGTGAAGATCTAGATCTGCAGATGTGAGGGTGTGAAGATCTAGATCTGCAGATGTGAGGGTGTGAAGATCTAGATCTGCAGATGTGAGGGTGTGAAGATCTAGATCTGCAGATGTGAGGGTGTGAAGATCTAGATCTGCAGATGTGAGGGTGTGAAGATCTAGATCTGCAGATGTGAGGGTGTGAAGATCTAGATCTGCAGATGTGAGGGTGTGAAGATCTAGATCTGCAGATGTGAGGGTGTGAAGATCTAGATCTGCAGATGTGAGGGTGTGAAGATCTAGATCTGCAGATGTGAAGGTGTGAAGATCTAGATCTGCAGATGTGAGGGTGTGAAGATCTAGATCTGCAGATGTGAGGGTGTGAAGATCTAGATCTGCAGATGTGAGGGTGCGAAGATCTAGATCTGCAGATGTGATGATGTGATGATCTAGATCTGCAGATGTGATGATGTGAAGATCTAGATCTGCAGATGTGAGGGTGTGAAGATCTAGATCTGCAGATGTGATGATGTGATGATCTAGATCTGCAGATGTGATGATGTGATGATCTAGATTTGCAGATGTGATGATGTGATGATCTAGATTTGCAGATGTGATGATGTGATGATCTAGATCTGCAGATGTGATGATGCGACGATCTAGATCTGCAGATGTGATGATGTGATGATCTAGATCTGCAGATGTGATGATGTGATGATCTAGATCTGCAGATGTGATGATGTGAAGATCTAGATCTGCAGATGTGATGATGTGATGATCTAGATCTGCAGATGTGATGATGTGATGATCTAGATCTGCAGATGTGCTGATGTGATGATCTAGATCTGCAGATGTGATGATGTGATGATCTAGATCTGCAGATGTGATGATGTGAAGATGTTGATGTGCAGATGTTTATATACGGCTGCTTTTTTACGAAGAACCCTTCGCAGACGCTCTCGGGAAAAACAACTTCGGAGAGTGTACATTGTTCCAGGAAATCTATGTTTCACCATGTTTCACCATGTTTCACCAACCAAAACATTGACCCAAAAGGGCAGAATTGACGTATCCCAGCACATCCAGATGGAAGCAACAGCGATTCCGCTTGAAGTCAACCACGAAGAGACGTGTCTTCCAGCTGTAGATATGGAGCTGTTCACAACGGTATCCCCGTCCAAAGCCTTGATTTGGCAAACACCAGCTTGATTACCAACATCAGGTGGTTGTATCCACCATTTAGTTAAAGTAAATCCAAATCGAAACCATGGCATTAGCAATTGATACCTTCCTGTTACAGCAGAAAGCCTCAAAGTAACCCATGCATCATCACAGTAAAGCCATACATCCAATGGATGAATTCAGCCACCGTGGCTGGTCCGCCGTGCCACCAAGGCTCTAAAGCAGAAAATGCCATGACCTGTGCTAAGCTCTTGATCAGCCAAAAACAGACCGTGGATCATGATGGTTTATGATTGCTGATAATGCCTAATGATGGTTGGTGAGGCTTAAGAATTGCTTACAATGATAAGCATCGATGGAACCACAACACATTTGTAGTAAAACATCGCATAACTATGATGATAACCTCGTGGTGCTTTCAGCATCATTTGGACCCATTTGCCCCCAACATCATTGACCACAATTGAACCAATCCTTGCCAAGTGCTCGTAGTTCCATGGAATCTCTGCAGGGACCCCAGGGACCAGAAACTGATGGCCCTACAGCAACTTCTCTGACCCGGCCGCCTCTCATTTGTACAGCTGGTGTGCCATGAAACTGGTCACCAAAGAGCACCCAGCCCTATAACCTTCCAAAGGTATGATATCAAGTTGGTGGTTTCTTAGAATAGGGGGGACCCGGGGAATCATCCAATATGGATCATTTATCTGTAATAATCAACCAGCCATTTTGGGAGGTCCCCTATTCTAAGAAGCACGCACGTATAGTGGTCAGTTTCCCGAAACGACTGGAGTCATTGAAGAGTTGCTAGCCACCGCTGTGGATGCCGCCCACCCAGATCAGTGTCCAATTCCTTCGTGCGTTACCTACATGACTTGGGTGACTTAGCAGTACTATTCTCTCATGACGGTAAGAGTCAAATTCAACAAAACTCCGCTAGGAGCCTCGATGGGCCAATGATTTTCAATTTTTGGCTTAGAATCATCAACCAACCAACTAGGTAAGGGAAAACATCATTAACCAATGATCAACCAATGTCCTCTCCATCAACATCCATCAACCAACCAACTAGGTAAGGGAAAAAGGTCATCAAAAAGAACTTGAAATCCTGGTCATGACTTGGGTGTGTTAGCTACATGACTTGGGTGACCGGTCATTAGCTTACCTACATTACTACTAATGCTGGTTATCCTGTTCCTTTCGAGATTTCTTCAACGCCAAAACCCCTCCTTTCCCGCGGAGAGTTGCCTTCAGGAGCGGTCCTCAGGAAACAGGAAAGGTAATGACCAGGGCATGCCAGGGCAGGGTTCCATGGCAGGGGAAGGAAGTGCCCCCAGCATCAACTGATCCAAAGAGCTCCCAACTCGCTCAATTCTCCTACCCTGGGACCCTGGACCATGCCATCCATGCATCCAGTTAAGATCACACAAAGTCATTCAAATGATGCCCTTGCGCAACCCTGCCATATTTGGACCAGCAGCACAGCCATTGGACCACGCTCCATCTGCAACTCAATCAACAGAAGCAGGTAAATCTCCTGTCGCGCAGGCAGATTTCTGGCACATCATCTGAAACCTGATCATACCTTGATGGGGACGGGGATGGGTCATGAGTAGACGAGGACTAAGGTTTCTTCAATCATGCTTGACTCATTGCCATGCATATGTGCTGTGTACATAGTGTTATGTAAGTAAACGTATCACAAAGTAAATGATCCAATCTCAGTATATGTAAGCATTTACTTCTAATAATTAATATCACATGTATACAAAACCGTAACTGTACATATCTGATCCTATAATCTTATTTCATCCGATCCATCTGACACAGTAGCTGTATATATCTTATATATATATATATGATCCATTCTGATCCTACTGTATCATCTATTCTCATCCAATCTCAATATCTTTCTCTGTGTCCACTTTGAAATCTGCGCAACAGGGCGCGCAGCTGAGCGTCCTGAGCTTCAGGGAAGCTCTGCTTCAAAGTTTCACGAAGACGAATGGCTTGACCTCGGGATCTGCGGTAGGCATCGGGGGGGCAAGGCGACCGGCAACCATTCAACTTGCCGGTCACCAATTTGTTGCCGCTCTCGCAATCGAAAACACTTTTTCCCGAATGCGTAGCACGGGTTCTCGTTTCATAGTGGGGGTCTGGGGGTGGAGACGTGTTCGCTGGACGTTGCGTCTGTGTTCGCAACCGTTCGCAACCGTTCGCAACCGTTCGCCGCCGACCGCGGTAGGGCCGTAAGGCACGTACCATTGGGGGAAGCGTGTGGTAGTGGTCCTTTTGCATGGTTTTGCGTGACCTGCGACCTTGTTTTGTGTGACAGGCGTGGCACTTTGTAGCATCTCAGCATGTCTCATGACGGGTCCCAAGTCCACTTTGGGTGGCAGGCGCAATAGATTCTGCGCTGGTGTGTTGGTGTGGTGTGTTGGTGTGGTGTGTTGGTGTGGTCGGCAGTCAGGCCCATACCATTGGGGGAAGCGTGTGGAGGCGTTCCGTGACGTGTCCCAAGTGCATTTGCGTGGTAGGGCTGTAAGGCCAGTACCATTGGGCGAAGCGTGTGGAAGTCTTGTTTTGTTTGACAGGCATGGCACTTTGTAGCATCTCAGCATGTCTCATGACGGGTCCCAAGTCCACTTTGCGTGGCAGGCGCAATAGATTCTGCACTGGTGCGTTGGTGTGGTGTGTTGGTGTGGTCGGCAGTCAGGCCCATACCATTGGGGGAAGCGTGTGGAGGTGTCCCAGTGGTGTGTCGCTGTGTTGGTGCGGCGTGGTGTGGTGTGGTGTAGTGCGTCGCTGTGTTGGTGTGGTTTGGTGACGTGTGGTGTGGTGTGGTGCGGTGTGCTGTGGTGTTGGTGTGTTGGTGTGGGTGTGTGGTGTTGTGGTGTGCTGTGTTGGTGTGGTGTGTTGGTGTCGGTGTTGGTGTGGTGTGGTGTGTTGGTGTGTTGGTGTAGTGTGGTGTGTTGGTGTGGTGTGTTGGTGTGGTGTGGTGTGTTGGTGTGGTGTGGTGTGTTG
>VSDK01017188.1:124714-136235 GCA_009767595.1 Symbiodinium kawagutii | reverse complement strand
GTCGGGTGGGGTGGGGTGGGGTTGGGTCGGGTCGGGTCCTGTAGGGGGTCTTCATTTGTTGGGGGTCTCACATTCTGTTGAGCACACTGAAAGCAACGTTTTACATTGCAAAGTTTCCCTGTTTTCCATAAGCATTGGTACAGTGAAAACTTAGAACACATGGTAAAATCTTCAATCTGCAAGTCACTCCTCGGCGTTGAATTTTCTGGAGTCAGAGTGTGCTTCAGAGTTTGCATTTCGCTGATTGACAAATTGACAATTGTACTTTTACACAGCTTCCCAAGAACACCCAAAAGGGAAGACCTCAAAGAAACAGGTTTGTCACCCTACAAGGTTCCTTTCCGGGTGCTATTTGGACACGATTGCTTCATTGTGTGGGGCTCCAATTTTCCTATCGGGAACTGATTAATTACTCAATGCTCGGATGGTGTACCACCAACTCGGGATGCAATACCCACCAGTGGTCCCATCAGAAATATGATTTCCTGGTTTAGTAGAGAATGGATACGTTTTCTGGGGGGACAGGGGGGTGACTGCAAGATTCGCTTGCAATTACTTTCATTCTTGGCTTGGACGTCCAAGTCGCCGCTGCTCCTGTCACTGAGGATACATCTGCCACGGTTGCAGTTGCCAACTCCGGTGTCACTCCTGCTGCAACTCCCTCCATCAACACTGAAATCTCTGCCCGTCCGTTGTTTTCTTTTTCGACTTTGAGCCCAAAGGTCAGCAACAATTGCTGATTGGAGAAATATATGTGTTTGTTTTTCAAACTAGTGGGCCCTCCAAATCATCCAATACTAGCCATTTATAGTAACAAACCATTCACTTTTGACGTCCCGCCAATGTGAGAAACTACCATAGTAGTTGTTGAACCATAACTTTGTTGGTGATTATTCCCTATGAATCCCTATTTGTCAAGGCAAGCACTTCACCAGCGGTACAGTGCTGTAAGCCTCACCAGTGATTGGCCAACCCAGAGATAGCCGAGCTCCAATTTCAACGTGTTCATGACCAAAAAGCCTTAGGGTCAGATTCATCTCAGACTCTCGATGTGGCTATCTTAACATACCATTGTGGGAACCATCTTAATTTGCTCATGCTGATGCACCATGTGAGAACCATGGGGGGAAATCTCCACATCGTAGTGGGGTCACCGCCGGGACACCACACGTTCCCATGGCGAAGCCGCCCAGCTCGCCTTCTCTTCAAGGAACCACCTCAAGAGCTCAACATGCCATGCCATGCGCACAAACCAAACGAGTGCTGCACCCAAGGATAGCGGTGCAAAGCACATCATTGCATTAGATCTTATAATAGGATAGCTCCATTCCATTGCATTGCTCTAATTATAGCTATAAATTTTGTGAACACACATCTATGATGCAACGGTGCAATTTCAAACGCGCCGACTTTTGGGACCCTCGATGGCATTGCACGGCGTGTTTGAATGTGATTTTCCTGGGTGTCCTGTACCCGATGCTGGTGACTCTGACAACGGCTCATGAAGGTGGGTAGATATCAGCCTGACTAGATTGAGCTGTGCTTAGTACCTGATATTTATCTAACCATGACGCTGTAGTTTCGAAAAACAACTTCAAACCATTCTCGCAGCAAAAAATAATCATTAACAGTTCAATGATTCAATTGCCTCATTGTCTAACGTCATGATGTCATTAAGATTAATCATCAATTACACTGACAAAGTATCAATATCATCAAATTAATGGTGGTTTATCATTGATCTGCCTGTTGCTCGGACCCCTTTCACGGCTCCAGTCCTCTCAACCACCAGGGCACTAGTTAATCAAGCTACTCCCTGGCAAATTATCTTGGAAGTGGAGAAAATGCACCATTCATATCCAGTCATAATAGTTTTACCTATCAAAACAGGCAGGTGGTTTCTCAAAATAGGGGTACCCCAAAAATGGTTGGATTATTACTATAAATGACTACTATTAGATTATTTGAGGGGCCCCCTATTTTGAGAAACACCCAGGTGATTGTCAAGCTCCAGGTGAGTTTGCCCACAGCTTCGGCCCAGTGCTCTGCCATACTCTGTTCCCCACTTCACAGCACCGTTCCAGAGATCTCGCGAGTTCCGATAGCGCCTACATGTGCACATGGCGCCGGTAGGTGGTTGACATCGACCCAAACCCCCCAGTGGATTTCGAAGGGTATAGCGATTGCTATGAAGGATATCACCAAGGTGAATTGACCATGGTCTACTGGTTGGTGGCTTCAACCCCTATGAAAAAAAATAATCAACCAACCATCTGGTAATAATCATATACAAGCATTACGGAAAATAAAACATGCTTAAAACAACCACCCACTGCCTAGCACACACAAAACACAGCGATTCTCAGGCGCGACCTCAAGCGTGAGCCCGTGAAGTTTGGTGCATCATCAACATCGGCGTACCTGAGTAACCAAGAAGAAACAGGCCCCCAACCACATATAAGTTGGTGATAGTTGGTGTGCAACTAAGTTAACTAGGGTTAACTAGGCATTTCACTCTTGACCACGATCGGTCACCGATTGAAAGGACCCAGCTATTGGTATCCGGAAGACTTTACAACCTCCATGCAGAGTCTTTTAAGAGCGGGTATCGAAGAGAGAGTTTTCATCCGATGTCAAGAGCACGACCCAACTAACCTGGTATTGTGGCATCTTGTCACAGCCACATGATGTGTTTATGCTATTGCTCACTTACATCATCTCCACAATTTTTGCAGCAATTGGAAAATCAATCACGTCTGCATCAAGCTCACAAGCTGATGGCCTGCAAAAAGCAAACAAAATGATACAAAATCCGAATCCGCATAAATGATCATAATTCCACTTTTTTCGTTATTTAAATTATTCCACTGTAGAATACTCATGTCTTCAACCCGAACAGCTGTAGAATTGCAATCAGATTGTCATCACCAAGCGGTATATCACCTCGTGACGTCCGGGACACTGCACGTCAGCAATAAGGCCAAAGCGGAAGAGTGGTTCCTGGAGGCTCCACCCAGTGCTCAACGAATGATTGGAACCCATGGGGTTTTGGTCGGCGAAGCGACACGCTAAAATGTTGCAATTTCAGTTATCTTGGAAAACACATCTTAGAAAACCGCCGATGTTGGTAGGTAAATCAGCACCTATGGTGAAAGGAAGCGTGGTTTGTTTGTATGGATCTGACATCAAAAAGGATTTGAACAATGCAAAGGCATGCAAACTATCTCTGTGACACAAACACGTTTGTGTATTGCTTCGAACACTGGTCTGCTCTGGCAGGAGAGTCTGCTACTAGAGGTTCGCATCAGCGTAGTAGACTAAACAAACTGGATAAGTTCCTGCATTTGCTTCGGTAATAGCTTTAACTCGTGCAGATTGTAGTGGTCAAGATGTGCGAAGTCCAAGTACAGTAAATACAGCAATGGCAAGTTAAAACGAGTTGTGATTGGGATCGTGTACGGTTCCTTGAAAGCCATACATCAAACTGGCGGCTGCTTGGTGGCTGCCCCGAAACTTGAGACTAAATGACAATGTTGGTGAAATGATACCCCCCAAGTTTATTGTTTGTATCACGTCGTATCCTTAGGCTGATTGCTGAAATTCACCATTTAATATCCATTTTGTTATATCCTGTATATCCTTTGCTTATATCCTTTGGTTATATCCCTTGGTTATATCCTCAGATTATCCCTACGATTATTGTCGGTTGCCGCAACCCGTATGTTTGTTGCTTGCAGCTGAAATCCACCGCTGGAACCTGGCCTCCCCAGTGGAACATCTGCTTCGAGGCGTAGCTCGCGACCGATGTACCGCTCTGCGGGGAAGGGACAACGTTCCGTTGCGGAAGGCCCCGGTGGGGTTACGTTGGGCGTTCGGTGTACGCCCTTGGTGATTTTCAGAGGACTGTCACTATGAATTACTTTCACATGTTCAATTCGTGCTTGAGATACCATTGCTACCCGCAAGTTGTTGATAGTGAGTTGCTATCAATATCATTGTTTGCAATCTCAATGGTTGATCGCTAAAAATTGTTGATCATATGCAAAAAGAATGAGCAAACACCAAGAAAATGGTTGATGACCATGTTTGACATTGGGGCTACCGCTACCGTCCAATTGATGGACAGCTGAACAGCAGGTGACTGGAGAGCCCAAAACAGGGCAGCACGGACTTTCCACCTGGCCAAGAAACCAGCGACTAACACAGTGGTAGTCTGCCGGGCAAAGCCACCTGCGCTGCATCCAGCTGCCATCAGCACTGGAAACTGGTCGACGACGTGGCAAATCTCAATGTCACCCTGTGAGTTTTGCTAACATCATCGTTTTGATCGTAGTAGAACGTCAATTGTGGCAAGAATTCCAACGAGTCTTTTGTCCAGAGGTCTTTTATCCACAGGTCCAGTTTAGACTCTCGTCAAACTGTGTTGCTTGGAACTTTCCTGCCACTTACTACTAGCTGCCTGTAGTGGCACATGCAAAACGCATGAGTTGCAAAACAAAACACACTTCGGAACCAATTCTCCAGGATGAGTTTTAGTTGAAGCTTCCACCGTATATGGTGGTTTCTCAAGTCATAAGGGTATCCCTAAATCATCCATTTATAGCCATTTAGTAGTATGAAACCAACCATTTTGATCCATTTTGGGGGTCCCATATTTTGAGAAACCCCCATATTTAAATACATTGCAAGGGATGAGTGACACACTCAGCAGCTGCGGAACTTAATCAACTGCCGTGTGACATGTGGCTACAATCCTGCTGGTAGCACATCTGGTATTTCCTTAGCTCCCCCAAAGGATCTCTGTATACCCCTTAGCTGCCTAAGCTTGCTGCGAATCACCAAACAGTCGATGCAGTAAATGTCAAAACAACTGTGTCTCTGTTCCATTGCCACCCACCTTCCAGAAATCGCTGGGATAGAACCAGTCTGGCCTGTAGCTTCTCTGCGATCGAATGCACCAGGCTTGTTTTCAGCTCTCCAACCATGTGCTCCTGCCATCCGTTAAATAAAGTGACATGTGAGTTGCCTCAAGTCAACACTTCGCCTCAAAGACACAACCTCACACATACGAGAACAGCGAGTGCAGCAGTGTGCAAGGAGGAAAAATACCAAACTATTTGAATGCCATTTGCAATCAAACCTCGGATAAACGACGAGCAAAACACGTAGACTATCATAGACTCCTGATCTTGTGTGGAGAGTCTGAGGATACGCAATGGTCTGTACAACCTGCATTTTCCATCAATCTCAGCTGCAGATCTGAAACTTGGAAAGTCCTGTTGCAGTCGTATGCCTATGGAGTGTCAGAACATGACAACTGAAAATATCAGCCACATCAGTGTGTCACATATTTGTTAACCAAGTGTGACTGGTGTAGGGCTGCTCTGGCTCAGCTCTCCCAGGTTTCAATAGTCACAATATCCAAATCTTGGTGGCATTTAGATCCCGTGCGGAAAGTTTGTTTTTTAGTGGCTAAAATAACAACACAGAATGAACACTCAAAGACTGCAATCCAAGAATCTTTATGACAAATGCACAACTATGATTTTAAACCAATCAGGTTCATCCGTCATCATCCGTCAGTACTTGAGATTTACCATGCGACCAGTGCAGGCAACAGTTCTCTCGTTCGCTAGGGCCAAAGCTGCGGCAAAACGGAGATCGACATGTGAAGAGATCTACCCATGTTCAACAATCAATTGGCATCCATCGTCACCGCAGGATTGATGAAATGATTGAGCTGCAAGGTCACATCTATTCATAGAGGAGGCGTCACAAATTCACAACTGCACATGCTTTCTCTGCTGAAAAGCCGAACAGAACATACACATTCCACGACCTGCTCCTGGGATAACGGTTCACTTGGTTCAATGCGCAATAGGCCTGCATTGTCCAATCATGTGGTGGTTTTCTCAAAATTGGAGACCCCTCGCAAAGGACGGTTTATTACTATAACTGGTTAATAAACTGGATGATTTGGGGGTCCCCAACATTGAGAAATGCCCACATTGTAGGAACTACAGAACTGGAGTTTCTGCAAATTTTGAATCTGGTGTACTGCATTCCCTTGAGCAGAAAAGGCCTGGGCAATCTTGTGATAATGTCGGGGTCTATCATCACGATCGCAAATTCAATGATGCTGCTCATCATCATGATCATTATCAGCATTATTATGTTGAAATCATGATAAACAAACAAAGATAATCATGTGATGCTGCTTCCCTGGTAAAGCATGACTACACAATAATATTCAATCAAACCTACTTGCTAAATGAAATGGTCCTCAAGTTCTACCATGTTCGAACCATCACCTGGCTATGGGTCAAAACGCCGTACCCCTGGTTCCCCCAGTATTATCCGTTGTTTTCCCTATAGTGTGTCGGTTATTGTCCCCCATTAGTTGGTTGGTTAACTGCTTGACTCATAGTCATATAGTTGGTATATATCCCCTATAATTGTTAGTTATCATCCCCTTTTACTAACCATTAACCAAACTATTAGTTTAGTTATTATCCCCCATAGTCCTGCAATTATAGTTACCAACCAGCTTTTGACTCATCGATAATGACAAATCATCATCGATTATAGTTGACCAAGATAACCTACAATTATAGTTAACCGATGATAGTTAATGGCTACCCAGGAT
This sequence comes from Symbiodinium kawagutii, assembly GCA_009767595.1. Classification (NCBI taxonomy): domain Eukaryota; class Dinophyceae; order Suessiales; family Symbiodiniaceae; genus Symbiodinium; species Symbiodinium kawagutii. Next base: position 129,589 of record VSDK01017188.1, on the reverse strand, counting down.
TGATAAACCCCTGGTTGATTAACTAGGGGGAATCCCCTAAAAGCTTTGGTTTTCCATTAAAAATGGGAACCCCCCTAGTTAATCAACCAGGGGTTTATTAATCCTGGGTTACCATTAACCAAGTTAACCATTGGTTGGTTGACAAATCATCATCAATCCCTTGCTTTTGACTCAGCATCGCCAGCACCGCATGGTCCCAAAAGGCGAGAACTTCTCGGGTGGACTTGGCCTGGCTGAAGCCCGCGGCCGCAGCCGCGGGCGTTGGATCTGTGGCATCACGGCACCGTTGGGCACGGTGATGAAAAGAGCATGGTGGGCGGATTCAAGCAGTGAGTATCAAGCAGTTTGATGCTTTTTTGAGGTTACACCTATTTCTGTGAGTATCAATGGTTGATTCAATATGGCTGATTCAATGATCAACATGGCTTTCACCTTTTTTGAGAAAGACATATTGTGATTATATATAAAGTATCAAACTATCAACCATGGTGATCATCAGAGGCTTTCTCGAAATCGGGAGCCCCAAAGTTATTGTTTGTTTACTTCTGAACGTCAAAAAAGGGATCTGACCAATATGGTGGTTCCTCAAGTCATTGGGTAACCCCAATCATCCAGTTCATTACTCATGGATTTGTAATAAACAGACCAGTTTGGAGGTACCCCTATTTTCAGAAACACCCATATCATATGATTGCCAACCACGATGATAATTGATACTCACGATGACAATCAATCACGATAAACACTACGATGAAGAAGAATGAGTAACCACAATTGTGCTCTGTAGGCCTCGAAATCATGACGATGTCTAATACTTGCCATTTTCTACCATGATGCAACAGCAAAGGTACAAACAATTGTAGGGCAGTACTGATAAATCAGCATTGCACTTTGATCCTGATTCAAACATATCTAAGATCATTTCAGTAAATACAAATGCCTATTGCTATTTTTTGGGTCTTGAAAACATCTCCATGTAACACGTACATCGAGCTCTCCCGCCAAAAACGGCCCCCTTTCAGCAATGCGAAGTCATCTATGAACAAATGTTGCCAGCTCCCACAGCCGTCGAGTGGTTCTCTAGTGGCCCAATCGTTCATAACAAACAAATGTTGTGGCCTTGAACCGCACCTTTCTGTTACCTTGCACATGTTCAATCTACGAACCTTGGCTTCGTCCTGCAATGATGTATTTTTTTGGAGCCTTCATACAATAGACTGAACCAGCATGCTGCTTCATACAATAGACTGAACCAGCACAGCCTTTGGTGGTAATACCCGAAGGTACAGGCTGTGAGGTGGCATCGCAGCAATGTGCTGATCGATCTGGTCGTTGCCATCCTCACCCTGCCACATTTCATTACCATCAAGAAATTGTGTACATTCATGACCTTAGAGAGCAATGTTATCAAATCATCACTAAAACAGAATGGCTGACTTCAATAACTTAAACAGGCATGGTGTGCGTTTCTTCTCATTGAAATTGGTGCCGACTTCGTTGTTGAATGTTAGGAGCCATCCATCACCAACAGAATCAGTCCACAAAGCAATGGACAATGAATGAGTGATCACGGTTAACAATTATTATGTCTTCCAAATTTGATGGTCATGAAACCTGGTCGATAGTCACAGCGACATAATACAAACACTACTGTCAATTCATCATCAACAAACAGTAAATCAGTTGTCAGAACGTACCTTCATGTAAAAAATCAAGTCAGTTGACTACCCATTGATTAATCATTTACCAGTGACTTGATCCCTCAATCATAAACCGTAAGCCATTTACCTACCCATTCATTACTCAACATCCATTTACCACTGACTTGATCACTTCACAGGTTGGTTGTCAGCAAACTTACGGTGTTCTCCATTGACCATTAAAAACGTGTGTCAAAAATAATCATTACTAATACTCCATACTTCTTGGGTTCCAGGGTGGTTGGTGCATTTCATAAAAAATCAGGCTTATAAAATATAAATCCAGCAGAAATTCCTTACAAAATGTGGCTACCATCTGTTTTGTAAAATGAACCCTTTCAACGACAGTTCTTTATAGAATGATGCCTTCCAGCACCATATCAAGGGATCCAGAAAGATTACAAAATGATTTTTCCAGCACCCTTGCTGCAACGCCCTTTCTCATGTTGCCACCGATGACTTCACTCATGTTTCACTCATTAGAAAACAGGAAATGAAAACTAGTGTTTTATAAAGGGGATCCTATCCACAAAATTTGGATGAAACTACAAGTTTTGGTAGCTGCAAATTGTGGACCAAACACTTCTCTAAATATATATATGTTTGTATATATGTAATTAAATAGGTATACATATTTTTTTCCATGTGTGTCAGGTAGAGAAGCTGTGTTCCAGTTGATTCAAGTGGGTTGGCATCGATCTCCCACCTTTGTTTTTTTCGTTGCTTTTCATGTTTTTCATTTTTCTCCGTTATACCCGACAGGTTGATCTCACACGGGTTGTTTTTAAAATGGGTCCCATCAGCAAAGTTTACAGCTGGGGTAGCTGCGAATTGTGTGCCAAACCATTTTATAAATTCTTTTGGCCGTTTTCCAGTTGGAGATGCTGGGTTCCAGTTGATTCAGGTGGGTTGGCATCGATCTCCCAAGTGTGTTTTTTCGTCGTTTTTCATGTTTTTCTCCGTTATTCCCGACAGGTTGATCTCACACAGGCTGTTTATAAAATGGGTCCCACCAACAAAGTGTAGAGCCGGGGTAGCTGCGAATTGTGCGCCAAACCATTTCATAAACTTTTTTGCTGTTATTCAGTTGGAGAGGCTGGGGTGCAGTTGGTTCAGGTGGGGTGGTATCAATCTCCCCGCTGAGTTTTTCATGTTTTTTTTGTTTTCCCCCGTTTTTCCCCACAGGTTCCTCTCACACGGGCTGTTTATAAAATGGGTCCCACCAACAAAGTGTAGAGCCGGGGTAGCTGCTAATTGTGCGCCAAACCATTTTATAATTTTTTTTTGCTGCTTTTCAGTTGGAGAGGCTGGAGTGCAGTTGGTTCAGGTGGGTTGGTATCAATCTCCCCACTGTGTTTTTCATGTTTTTCCCCACGCGTCCCTCGCGCCGACAATGGGTCGTGCCAGAAAAAAATGCAAGAGAGCTGCGGCATTACAGGCTCCTTTTGTAAACAAATTATTTCAAACAGGGGCGACATAGTGAAAATGTCTTGCAACAAGAACGGCTTCTGTGGCAAGTTGAAATGAAGAAAAATGCTAATAAAGTGTCACTCCAAAATGAGAACAAGATTTTTTTTCAACATCCCTCAGCCACAACCACCTCCCAAGCAGGCTCCTGACACTTCTCCCGACAAGGGAGTCGGCGGCAGGGGATTCCAAAGGTTTATGGAATGTGTGGGTAATTCTCAACCCACGTTCAGGTTGGAAAGCATATGGCATAATTTTTACAAAATGGAAATTCCAGATCCACTACCATAGGCGCGGCTGTCTTTACAACATGAGGGCTTCCAGCACAACATCGTCCAACTGACTGCTCTTTACAAAATGTCAGACCAGCTCCAGCCCAGTGAGCCACCCACCGCCAGAATGATGGATCTTTATAAAGTGGGCACTGTTTTTAGCATTTTGTAAGAGTCAAGGCTTTGCATTCCATAAACCAACACGATAGGAGTATCATTACTAGAGGTTTTATAGAGGATAATGATAAGGATTCTAGTTATCTATGTTGGCTTATAATAGGGACTCATCACCAACAATAATGTTTAAACAACTATTATATGGGTGTTTCTCAAAATAGGGGTACCCCCTAATCATCCACTTATTGATTACTTATAGTAATAAACCCACCATTTTTGAGGCTCCCTAGTTTGAGAAACCACCATATGGTTGTTTTTCACCAACAATCGGGGTTGTAATCATTCAGAATGGAAGATCATCGAAGATCCCCAGCTGGGCCCCTTATTCGGCGCCTGGAAGTCCTTCATGGCTCGACTGCGACTGTTTGTGTTTTCGGTCAGCAGCAACTGCAGCAATTCGGGGAGGCTCCTGAAGACCACTTCAAAGAAGGCCAACGGAAAAGAGCTGTTTAAATATATATATATATATAAATGTAAATAAATGTATAGGCAAATACATACATACATACATACATACATACATACATACATACATACATACATACATACATACATACATACATACATACATACATACATACATACATACATACGTACATACGTACATATATATATATATATGCATATCTATTTGTAAATTTATCTAAGATATATCACATAATATAATTATGTATAAACTATATATGTATAAATATTGTATTTGTATAAAATGTTTTTATATATGCTATGTATATGAATATAAGCTACATTTATTGTGCGTATTTACATATATATATATATGTTCAAATCATATACGCAACAAGTTGGCTACTTAGCATTGCTTAACTTTGGCAAGAACCAGCGTGACTACCAGCCATGGTAGTTATAGTTATAGTGCATAGGTATATTAACATGACTCTGTATAATTACATACATTCGTATACATATTTACATATATATATATATCTGGTCAATGATGAACAATGTTGAACAATCAGCTGGATAATAAGCATTGAATCATCCTGGTTCCAATCAACAAATACCCGGAAACTCCTTAAATGCACCCCCCATCCGCCCCATCCCCTGTATTCAAGTCAAAATAAAGAACAAATCAGCGGACAATTCCCTAAATACAACCCCCCCAAAGTTAAGGAAAAACATATGTGGCAGAAAACAACTTAAATACAGCCCCCCCCCCAGTATTTAGGTAATAGGAAATTCCTCAAATACAACTGCCCCCCAGCATTTAACGAACCAATCCCATGATTTTTCCGCTGAAC
>VSDK01017188.1:12500-112905 GCA_009767595.1 Symbiodinium kawagutii | reverse complement strand
TACTACTACTACTACTACTACTACTACTACTACTACTACTACTACTACTACTACTACTACTACTACTACTACTACTACTACTACTCCTGCTACTACTACTACTACTACTACTACTACTACTACTACTACTACTACTACTACTACTACTACTACTACTACTACCACTACCAGTAACATTAACATTAAAACAACAACAACAACAACAACAACAACAACAACAACAACAACAACAACAAAAACAGCTGGCTCTGTCTGTCCCGCTGGGCCCCCCGGGCTGACACTCTGCTTCTCCACTGTCACCCGGTAGTTGCGCTTCAGATCTGTTGCGAGACATGGCTACGTTTGGTTGTCCGAAACAAGGTAGCAAGAGAGGTTCATTGCAATTGTTGGTTCTGTTGCTAGGGGCTTTCATCTGACAGCAAAATATGATTCATATGTGTATCTATCTATATGCAATAAGCAACGTGCAGTATACTTCGAAAGTCAAGTTAGTAGTAGAAGGGGAAAAAGAAGTCATCCGCATTATATAATGTGAACCCTCGATTTATCAACCCTTGGTTGATTAATAGGGGGTATGCCCCGAAAGCCTTGGTTTTCCATTGAAATGGTGACCCCACCAATGAATCACATTATTAATGCAGGGTTGGCGTTAATGGGCAGAACGTGCAAAAAAATGCTGGTCCAGAGTTCGCAGAGTTGATATTGGGAAAGTGTCGAGGGCGACACTAAGCTACCATTTGGTGAACGGGCACTCCTGGGGGCCGCTTCTGGCCTGGTTCCCCCATATCAAGGGCTAGGCTATAAGGATACCCGGAACGGTTCCAAGCAACTGCCTGCCAATCACCAGCCAGGGTGTGAATGATCGAACAGTGGGGGAACTATTGTTGATGAATGGTGGATCCACAGTAATACAGTAAACCCCTACGTTTCGGATATTTCACAAGCTTCTTTAAATTAAAAAGGAGTTGTTTATCTATTTGGATCTGCCATCATTGATTTTTGCTGACCAGTATTTGAATGAATATTCATGATGGTGGCTATTAGTACAGTCATTGTAGATCATTGTTAATGACTGTTATTGTCATCAATTCAGCTTCAGGAGTGCAGAGTGTTGGCAAATCCTGTGCCCGACTGCCAATGTCTACCGGTGTTCCTTGAGAAAGTATACATGGCACGAGCAAACAAAAAAGCATACTCTGAGATTTGACGCTACGAGCATATCAATGCAAACTCTGATAATTTCTGAGATGTTCACTGCACGTACCGGGAATCTTAACTTATGGTTGCCAAGCAAGGCCACCAATATCTTGCAGTACCAGCAATTTCTATGGACTAATCATCAATCTCTGGCAGGTTGAATCTCTGTCAACCACGTTTGCCAGCACACAAGCATGGGGCCGTCCACACCCTGTCCAGGAAATACTGGGGATAGCCGCCACCATGAACCAATATTCTCCGTAGTACTGTAACATGAGGCAAAAAAAAATGAATTTACCCCTAGGTATAAGCTAACCAATTGGGGATATGCCATTGTTATGTTAGATTACACGAAGGTCCTTCATGGTTCGCCATACGGCTATGGGTCAAAACCCTTAGTCCCCCTGGTTCCCCCACAATTAACCATTAATTTCCCTACTTTTGTTGCTTATTATCCCTCATGAAATTGGTTGATTAATGCCTTAACCCATAGCCATAGCTGGTATATCCCCTGGCATTGTTGCTTACTATCCCCTCTTATCAACCATTAACCAGCTATTAGTGGCTTGACCCACTATTCACCCATGGTTCCCCTATCATTAACCATTGTTTTCCCTATAGTTTTGTTGGTTCTTATCCCCCCTGATTGTTGGTTAACTGCTTGACCCAGCTCGCCATACCTGCAGAATCCCAGAACGCTGCCCGGGCGCATTTGGTGAACAAGTACGTGATCTCCCCAGACCTCGAGCGGTGGCCGCTGGGTGTAGGTCACCGAAGGCGCTGCACTGCGGTAATCGTTACGTCAGTCGAGCTGATGATCATGTACCACACGTAGAAATTTACACATAGATAATACACATGAAACATATGTAAATACATATATATATATTTACTGTATATAGACATTATATTATATCATGTTATAGTATACCATATATATATATATATGATATATGTATATATCAATGATGTGCCAGTTCAAACCGGGCATGTCCAACTACCAAACGGAAACTGCAGAATTTGAGCAGAGACTGGTAGCAGGATACTTTAGGATGATCATGAAGCCTAGTAGCATGGTAATCAGTTCTCATAATTTTCCAAGGATATCCAAGTTTCTGGGTATCTATCCTCTGCAAAATCATAAGATGCTCATCAGGAACACAGGGTTGACTACAGGGATTGTGTACGTGCAGAATCGAGTAACTTCGACAGTGATGCTTAAGAATCGGTGTGGTCAAAACTCATGCTGTGTCCACCAACAGCACTAAAGAAATGCACATGTATCGATTAGATAGATGCATACAACATCTAAAGATATTTAAGCATATCAAACTTACACATATGGCTGTGGGTCAAAACCCTGTACCCCTGGTTCCCCATCACGAACAATTGAGTTTCCTATTGTTCTTGGTGATTATCATTAATTATCCCTTGAAAATTCATCAGTGAATATTGTCCCATGGCCCATAGCCATATAGACAGTGGTCTTACAAGGTAGCCCCCCCGCCCAGCTATAACTTGGTTTATAAGGCCATGTAAATATAGTTATATCTACCAGGTAGTTACCCGAGTTACAACCCAACGGCGCTGGCGAACGGGGCCCACCTTGTAGCTAACAAGGTAAATAAACCATCAATTCACCATCAATCGATCATTGCAAACCATCATCTTTAGCCCTGTTGTATCTTTAAGCCATCTGTGTGTTTCTCAAAATAGGGGTAACGCCAAATCATCCATATATAGTCATTTATAGTAATAAACCAGCCGTTATTTGGGTACCCTATTTTGAGAAACCCCCATCTATTTACCACCATTTCCATGTCCCATCAACCATCCCCAGCCTGGTCCGTCCTCACGTGTCCTTCCAACCCCACACAGCCGACCAGGAAGACGCCCAGCTTCCCCAGGCTCGGCCCCCACACACCACGCTATGCTGGTCCGTGAGCCAGAGCCGAAAACGCCGTGGTTCCACGGCCTCAGCCACCATTGGTGGTTGGTGGTTGGTGGGTGGTTGGTGGTTGGCTGATGTTGGATGAGCCCACCATTGGTGAGGAGTTGAGCCATCATTGGTGAGGATTTTTTGTCTTCTTTTTTATCCGTGAACTTGAAGAGTTTCCCAAGAAAAACATGTTCATCATCTAGAGGTGCCCTTTCCGACCATTCCGAAATACGATTCATTGCCCCACATCTTTCCTTTCACTGAAATTGCAGGTCTGCAAAAAGAAAACACCAGCAAAAACTCTCTTGAAAACTCAAAGCTGCAGAAATTCCATGGCCTCAAGGCAGACTCATCAGGATTCCATTGCCGGAATGGCTTGTGATCAAGAAATTTTACTGAGAATCGCTCCTCCAAAGGCCGGTTCACGTCACCAGCCATGGCTGGCCAAACGAAGGGCGGCCATTGGACGGGCTTCACCTCACCAAGCGACTCGGTGAAGATGCGAATGTCTCACTTTGATGCACTTTGAATGAAAGAAACAATAGATAGATAGGTAGATAGATAGATAGATGGATGGATGGATAGATAGATGGATAGAAAGATGGATAAATAGATAGAGAGAAACATAGATAGGTAGGGACACAAACAGTCAATGATGGCCAAGGTCAAGGTGAGTAAAACCTGATGTTCTTCACACCTTGTGGTGTTCCCAACCATTCCTAGCTGGCAGTCTGGCACTTGCGGCCCGCCCGCCCGGGCTTCCGCACCAAATCCCACTGGAAACGTTGCCAGGCTTCCTGAGCCTCGCCTGTCAGCTGCATGTGTTGATCATTCACACCATGTTAGTCACCATGATTAGTAATCTGGTTGGGGAAAAAATATAGTTGCTAGTTATCAATGTTGATCACCATGGTTAGTAAGCTCGTTGATAACTCGGCTAAGGGGGTTATGTCATTGATAAATAGCTTGCTAACCATGGTTAGTAACTAGTTCCCAAGCGGGCTGATGATCCAAGAAGGGGAACAAACCAACAAAATCAACGCATTCAAGGAATCGGGAAATATCAGAAATGGCTGAACCCCAATTTCTGGTCCGTTAGGAAGCATTCACCAACAATAGTGAGTAGAATGGAACCAACAATTGCAAAGTGTTTTCTTCAACAAGCAACAATGTGATTTGGTGATTTCTATTCACACATAAGAAATGTTTTGCATCTAATCCTTAAACAACACAATACGAGCCCTGACTAATCAAGAAGCTTTGCATCTGTTGTTTAGCCACAAGGCTGCAAATGATGTCGGTGTCAAACGAGATCCTCTGCCACGCAAGGCCGGCACAATCAAGGATGCAACGGGTTTTTTTGCTACATAGTGACTGGTATGAACCGTGAACAATCGCAAGTTTGAGAGTCCTGTATAATTCATGGACCATTCCGGTTGAGACAATGGTGGCCGAACAAAATGACTTTGGCATTGAGCAAGCTACAATAGAGAGGCACGCAAGCACCAGCGACTTGGTGCGCGACATGACCCGCAACGCGGACTGATCTTCTTTATGGTGTGTGTTACTTGTTTCTGTCTGAACCTACATTGATAAACTGGCAACCTACAGGGCAAATCAATACACCGCATCGCGTCTCCCACCGTACCTGCCGGCAACGGCACAAGCAAGTTCTTCAAAATCTCCGCTCTCCTGCGCATCAAACAAATGCATACATAAAATTAAACAAAAGGGTGCTGGGGTTTGGCTGGTCGATGACAATAGTGGATTCTATCAATTGACTTGAAATTAATTAGCATGATGCTTGTGCCATCACTCTCCAGGAATGGCTAAATTTGAGGTTGGCAACGCAAAGTGTAAGCCATAAATCATCTCACCTTTATTGTTCACGCTGTCTGCAATCATGGAAAAACCAACTGCATCACAGCGAATGGATGCTGTGCAGCAAAGTCCAGTTGGCAACCCGAAGTGGGCAAACTTTGTTGCATTATATCAAGTTGAATCAACTACCCTCTGGTAACCTAACGGGGACATGAAAAATCACACCCTTTTGCAGAAAACCCTGGGACACCAGCCATATGTAGTAGATTTTCCATGGTCTGGTCAGGGACTACCCCAGGGGGTATCCATGAACGACGCCTTGCAGGCCAGGGTGATGACGACAACACCTTGGTTGCGCAGGCGCTAGTGATTGGTTGATCATGATATTTCATAGTCAGTCACTTAGTAAGTGGTAACCATGATTATAAGGGTTATGAGATTTATAGGCGACCTGATACACTTATTCTGGTTGGTGGTTGAACCACCCATATGACAAACATTAGTCAACCTGTTGTTAATGATTACTAGGGAAAACAAAACATGTTTCAAACCACCAATCAGATTAGTTAATACTAATGAATAAGTGTTCCTAATGGTTGTTGACGTGGGAGAATGCTCAACAAGAAATGGTTGAAAATCAGTTCTATTGGTTGCTTGTGTGGGATTGACATAAGATACGGATAAACTCAGACATGCTCATGGGAAAATGTACAGGAACAAGCGTTTCATGCAGATTGATTTACCCATGAACCAACCCCTCTGAGATATTAATTAGCTGTCATTGAACCACTATCAGCCATCATTTACCATTTCTGGCCATCATTTACCACTATCATAACTATTAGCCATCATTAACCACCTGGGTGATTCTCAACTTTGGTGCCCAGTTTCCACTACGAAGATCACCCCCAGGTCTGGTAGCTCTGTGGACCTGGAGGGTAAACACTTGAGCGATTTGCAGCCAGCTTGTTGGACGGATGTATATCGGCTCGAGCTTCAAAGTTGTGAGACTGCAAAGTGATCAAGCCATGACTTCTCAGAGACCATGATAAGCCACTCCCAATCTTTGCAATAATCAAGCTTCGTTATCAAATGACAACTTGGAATTTTCAATATTTTCAGCAGTTCAAATTTGGATGTTTCTGCGGAAGGAGTACTGAGCGCACCAGCTGTTCAAGCACCACTAGCGGGAGAACATCATATTTAGAAGCCGACAGTGACGGGGGGCATCCCCGTTGCACACGAAAACCATCCAAAGGTATCATCTTATAAACATTTATAAACTAACATGGCAAAACCCACCATTTTTTGATAGGATACCCTGGGAAACAACCTCTAAATGGTGAAGTGCAAGGTGGCCCCCGAGGTTTGACACTGCATACATGGACATGTGTGGGTTCCCAACCTTGGAGGAACCTCTGTTGCCCAAGCTTCTCCGTGACAGCGCTACGGCTTCTGACTGATCATGGGGCCGAGGCGCGTCAGTAGAGCCGAAGTACAACAGATCCTGTTGGGCCAACTGAGATCCACAAGGACCAAAAACAGACCTCCAAAATTTGAAGCAAAATCGATCCATTTTGGCCATGGATAGTTGGTGATTTTGGTGATTGTTTGTGATTTGCCCTTTTTTGGAGCTCGCTCCTCTGGCAAATTTCCAGACGGAAAACTTACATGCTGCATGTCATTACAACGAAGGGACTACATGTGTGGAGAAGTGAGTCCGACTCAAAATGATCAATCCAATGGGGTTCTCCATAAATGGTGTACCCAAACGCTTGCGGTTTCCTACTTGAACAATGGCCATCATTGGATCATTAGTATGTGGCGCCAAAATCAAGAGGTACCACCAAACATATTAGTCAACCATCCCAAATAAGTACTAGGGAAGAAATTCACCAAATCCACCATCAATCAGTAACCATCAGAAACCAATAGTAACTGATTCATCTGATTATCACCTATCTACTGATAATTTAACTATATCTATTTCACCAAATATCAATGAATCATACCTTGCAACCTCATCAATAGCCATCATCAACCATTGCCCAACTCCAACCTTGAGGCCTTGCAGGTGACCGACCACACGACCACGACCACAAGCATCTCGCCTCCGCGAAAGCCAGGAGTCGTCTTCGCTCCTCAGTTGGGTGTTTCTCAAGCCATAGGTGTACCCCTACATCATCCTTTATTACTCATTGTAGTAATAAACCAACCATTTTTGGGGTTCCATCTTTTGAGAAACCACCAGTTGTCCCAAGTTATGTGCCCCGCATTCGCTGGCGGACCTATAGTGATTTTTGCGGACCAAGATATCGCAGTTGAAACACTCAGTGCACAAACAAAACGCACGTACACAACAAGCAGCTGACAGTCTTCCATCTGATGTCCTCTCTATTTCAAATTCACGAATCGAACATTCTGTTTTCGTGCGATCTGGTGCAGAAACCACGTGGGAAAAAAACACAAGAACCACAAGCCTGTCATTCCCATTGACCACGGCTAAACGACAACACAACTCTTGTTTGACTATGATTGAATCGCAATCGTTTGTCACCCTTTCATGAACCATCACTACCCATGAACATAACCCATGAACAATCATTGGTACTTCAGTCATTAATCACCATTAGGTAACAATCATAGGTAGTCATGAGTAACCATGGTTGATATTACCATGGATTCTTGATGGTACTTAAGCCAGTATCATTGTTACCTTAATCAATGGTAGTAGTTCCCCATGACATCCCAACACTACCCACCATACCGGACCATACCCATCAGTGGCATCGTGGAACTGCCGCGTGCTGCCGTGGTTTCCCCTGCTCCAAGTAGCACTGCCACTGCTGGCCGCACCCAGCACTTGCAGAGCTGTCACCTTGATCGTCGAAAAGCGAAAAAAGATCTGCGACGGGTGACGAGGGCCACCATGTAGCCACCGACCGTCCAAGAAATATGGCCATGGGTCAATATTAAGCAACCAACAACGGGGGATAATAACCAACAAAACTATAGGGAAAACAATGGCTAATGATGGGGAATCCAAGTGGGCGCAAACCAATGAGCCTGCCATTGCTGGAGACTAAGCAATGCCATTTTTTGCGTTTTTTTGTCATGTTATGTTTCAGCACTTCAATAGAAGAAACCATCTTGGACACCCTCGCAGCTATAGAGATACAGCTACTACTCGGCGCCCGTTCTATCCTTGAGCGTCCCGACTAGTCCATGCAGGCAAGAATCTTTGGGAGCGTCTTTGCCCTGCGCAAAGTTCATGGCATGGGAGCCTTGTTTTGTTTGAAGTATCTGTACCAACCAAGTCTCTTAAGCAAAATTTACAATATTATCAACAATTCCACCCAAAAGGTAACAATCACAAGCAGTACAGCAACTTTGTGGTTCTCAAAATAGGGTTCCCCCAAATCATCCTTGTTTAATCATTAGTGGTAGGGAAACCGACCATTGAGGGGGTATCCCCCTATTTTAGGAAACCACCATGTGTTTTTCTCATGCCCCCAGATAGTTCACGATCATTGTTGATTCGTATCCCCTATTATCAATCATGATTGATGATGCTTATAACACCCATAGACATCGATAAATCAGATTTATCCAGTACTACAAACCATTCCTAATGGTTACAACCCGTATGGTGGTTTCTCAAAATAGGGGTACCCCTAAATCATCCATTACTAGTCATTTATAGCAATATATAAACCAACCATTTTTTGGGTCCCTTATTCTGAGAAACCACCGTATAGATCCCAGCAACAACCATTGATACTTGACATTCCCAGCTGCGCAGTGATGAAAGTTCGCGTGTCCTCGAGCTTTTGGCCGAAGTACTCCAGCTCTTGCACTGCTGAACTTCCGCCACCTGGACCAACTGCAAGGTGGTGATGTCTCTGCAACCGTGTATAAGCGGGGTCAACTACCAGTCATATGGGGTTCATAACTACAGAAACTATAGGTGTCACGAGGATTATACTTGGAACTGAATAATGTACATGTTCATTACTGTAGGTCTATGTTGTTTCAAGTGAGAACATAGTCAGAGAAAAAAATCGCTGCGGGCCCTGTAGAAAACATGATTCGGAACCTTTGGCTGAATTTGGTCTGCAGCATTGCAGCATCATGCATATCCAAGGGCTCACTGTCGTCTGAATCCGCCAACACCGTCATATGGTGCATCAAAGTTGAGCCATGAAAAACATACCTACGGCGTACACCCTACGGACCTGCTGACCCAGTTGAGTCGGGATGGATGGATGGATGGATGGATGGATGGATGGATAGATGGATGGATGGATGGATGGATGGATGGATGGAGGGAGCGTTGGTTGGTTGGTTGGTTGGTTGGGTGGATGGGTGGATGGGTGGATGGGTGGATGGGTGGATGGGTGGATGGATGGATGGATGGATGGATGGAGGGATCGTTGGTTGGTTGGTTGGGTGGATGGGTGGATGGGTGGATGGGTGGATGGGTGGATGGGTGGATGGGTGGGTGGATGGGTGGATGGATGGATGGAGGGATCGTTGGTTGGTTGGTTGGTTGGTTGGATGGATGGATGGATGGATGGATGGATGGATGGATAGATAGATAGATGGATGGGTGGATGGATGGGTGAGTGGGTAGGTGGATGGGTGGGTGGCTGGATGTACATCACAAAGTTAAGCTAGCTAGCCGAAACTGTTATCCCTACTTGCAAATTTGATGTAACCAGTGGTTTCATTGCACGATCTCCAGTCTGTCGGGGAAGTGAGACAAATGGTTTCAGGACGGAAACTGCACATTGATTATTGGCATGAAGCAACGGCGTAGCCCCAGCGCGTTGCTTGCGCCGGCTTCCAACAACAGCTGCATGACTTCATCATGTCCACCCAGAGTGGCATGGTGCAGCGCTGTTCTGCCATCGCTGCAGTGACTGCGAGGCGCAGAATTTTCTCCAGCATCCTGCAAGCGCTGTCCCGGAACGCTGCATGAATCAGTCCGGGATCTTGGGCGTGAAGCGGCAGCAACAGCACCAACTGGACCCTCGCCAATTGTGAGGTAAAAATCTCGTTGTCCTGACGGGACCCTTCCAACAACAGCCTCTGCCGAAACCTGGACACACCGTCCAGAAGATCTGCCAAGAATCTGCCTTGATCGGATCCACGACGTCAACATCTCGCCACTGCCGAGTACACTGAACACATTGAAGAGCGATGCAATGTTTACAGCAAGGGTCACTGTTTCGTGTGAAACAAATGGAAAGTGAGTGACATCAAATGGCTACTACAGCGTTTCCACGCAGGAAACCATTATCTCCAGCTTGCAAAAAAAGCATGATTGGCATAAAGCACTCAACTCTCCTTAAAACATCCTTATAGTGACATAATGGGTGGTTTCCCCTGACTCAAATCAACAACCAAAATAAATTTGGCATATCTTCTACCTGAAAAACCTGCAAGTCACGAGTCAACTTCCCGAAGCACTGGGGTGGTACCCACAGCCCCAGCCAACAGCTGTGCGCCCCTCGCCTCTCCAAAAATTAAAAATGTCCACAGACTCCTCAAACGGCTCCTGCAGCGATGGCATTGTCCCTGGCAGCCAAACAGGAACAGTTCGACGTTACTAACTATATCATATATATATATATATTATATATATAAATATGTTTGTGATTCGTGTGAACATCAAACATGTATCCACATCGGAAACTGATGATCACTATCCCTATCAGCAGCAGTAGTGAATATACCATTAGTATCCCACGAGTAGTGAAATTTTCACCGGCTTTTGGTACCATCAACGACATCAGAAAAGGTGATGACCATCTCCAAAAATGATGTTTCCTCTCAGCATCCCCCGCCATTAGAGGAGAAAGTTCCCTCCAAGAATCCTACCAATACTGCCCTTTGGTCCACCCTTTATGCCTTAACCCCGAAGTCTCAACTATCCAAGATTGGGATGGTCCTGCCAAGATTCGGATGGTCCTGCCACCGGGATCCAATGACCTAAGGAAACCAGAAATTGCCTCGGGCATGGCTCTTCCATCGTTTGGAATGCTTGCAACTCAATCATAATATGTGAATGTGCCAATTTGGGCGAAAATGAAGATGTTTAAAACCACTAATCGAACAATGGATCACCTAATGGCAACTGCCAAGCGCAATGTAATTGTGGACCTCATTCGGCACCAAAACCAGAAGCCGTCCATTCTCCTGTGGGAAAAGGCCACGTTCTACAGATGACCTGAGTGATGCAGCGTTCACGATTTATTCTTGCCACCGGCTCAACTCTAAGCTCGACATGGGATGATCAGTGCACTTGAGGAGTTCATATTATTGAATGAATTGATATTGTGGTCGATATCATGGTTGGGACTATGACGGATATGTTGTTTGCAATTGTCTTGTTGACATCGCAGCTAATAGCGACTCTTTATTGTGATTGTTTATATGTATACTTAATATCATGGTTGATGTAATAGATGATCTTGCAATCTATCAACATCATTCAAGCCGGCTAAGTTCAATCTTTGTCATATAGATTGGGTAGAGAAAACGCAAATTCACTGAATGGAGTATATGGTTTAGACCACTCTTAACCGCAATCAACTATTGCGCAGTAATTGACCACCATTTGTAGCAGTCAATATCACAACTATCAACGGCATTATACTAGTATAGTAAGCATGATTAAGCGTTACTTCACAGTATCATGTCAACCATGAGCAGCTGGCATAAACCACTATGAATCACTATCATAAACTACAGCTAACCAGTATCAACAACTCGAAACCGTTCTCAAGCAGCGATGACCACTGAACATGTATAGACCATTCTCAACATATTCTCAACCCTATCATTAAACATTTTTCACCACATGTTTAACCGCTACTCACTACATGTTTAACCACATGTTTAACCACATGTTTAACCACAATTCTAACCACAATTCTAACCACTATTAGTCACTAACCACATGTTTAACCACATTATCAACCACCACTTAATCACCACTATTACTCACTTAACCACCACTCAAGCAGCAGTGTCGAGTCACTGGACTGCATGGAGATAGCGCGTCCATTGCCATGACGCGTTGCAGCTGAGCACCTGAAGCGGGGGCCCAGCGCAACGCGTGACGCGAGCGGCAGGAGGTCATAAGGAGATGAGCATTGACCATGATGGTTGATGGTGATGAATGATGGTTAATGATCATGGGATCAATGATGGTTGATGATGATGAATGGCTGATGGTTGATCATGATGAATGATCAATGATGGTTAATGATGATGAATGATCATTTCCTTACGATCATTGACTGCGAATAATGATGGCTTCCCCCCTGGTAAACTAATATGGCTGGCTGGAAAATCCACCATTTTGCGAGGAACCACTTGGGAAAACATCCATTCATGGTGGATTCTCCATTGCCATCTTAGTTCACCAAAGGGTAATGATGATGAATGATGATTGATGATGGTTTTACATGGCTAATCATCGTTTATGAATGATGGTTGACTATGGTTAATGATGATGAATGTGATGAATGTTGGTTGAACATGGTTATGAATAGTGATGGTAAATGATGATTTGTGATGGTTAGTGATGGTTAGTGATGGTGATAGTGATTGATGGTAATAATGATGCTAGAAATAGTGAAGGTAATATAATGATGGACATATAATGATGGTGACCAACGTGATAACATTCAGAACTAGTTTTAGTCGGACAATAGATATTGTGCATCACTTCAGAAAATACACCGCAACAATAAATCCTACAGTCATGACATAACCCTTGGCAGATCCTCTTTGAGAAATTAATGCCGTGAAAAAGCAACAACGGCAATCTACGAACGAGAGCAAACATGTTTTCCATCATAGACACTTTAAGCATTTTTCGTCATTTACCAAATTCGATCAGGATGAAGCATGAATGAGCCACGCATTTAACATGTTTAGTGTTTTTTTAAATTATTGAAAAACAATTGTTGAACGCACTTTACCATCAATTAATAATCATTGATCATGAGGGAACATTCAATCTTCAAATGGCAAGATACTGTTTCCAATATGACCTGATGTGCGGGACAGAAAGGAAGAGCATGATGTCACATTTTTGAATCTGTTCTATTTCCTCTGATTCAAATAGATTAAAACCCTCACTGGTTGAGGATTCTATCCCCTGTCATTGCTGGGGATGAGTTGAAACAAGACGTCACACCAATCGAGGATACAGGTTGGGTCATCGCCCCACCAAGCAAGAGTCAAATTGTGATTGTTTACAAGTGGCCCCTGCTCAAAGTGGAGATATCCATGCTTGGACTTCTAATGCCTAGGAGGATCACCCAAAGGAAAAACCTGCAAAATGACTAGCCAATATTGCTGGCTGTTATTCCATCAACAACCATCAGCAGCTATTCATGACTCTTCACATCTATTCTCCATGGCTCAACCGACCAAAGCAACCATCAACCATTAGCAATCATCGACCATCAACCAATGTTATTCAAAAGCTATTCCATCAGCAACCATCCACCAATGAAAAGCCACCTGAATTGTTGCTGGGAGGTTAGCCAAGCGTGGCTTGCCGCCGGCCTCAGGGACTATGAAGCCACCTGAGCGGGTGGCTTGATAAGGAATAGCAATCATGGTAACAGTGATGGCAATCACCATCACTGGGTGTTCCTCGAAATAGGCACCCAAGAAAATGGTTGGTTCGTTGCTGCAAATGGTTCATATAAGGGAAAACTTAGGGCGGTCCCCTATTTTGAGAAACAACTATATATTCTCTGTGATTATTATGATCATTGCAGCGGTTATCGGCAACAATACCAATACAATTACTGCTACATACTGATTTCTGGCAAAAAAAAATCATAGCAGTTCTGAACACTCTGATCTGTGATTGTTGCTAATGAGAACCATAATCTAATCAACCGGATTTGATTAGACAATGGACATACTCAATATGGTGCTTGCTTATTAGCGACACGACCAGGAGTTATATTGTTTACCACAATAAAATTGATTGATACTTAAGAAAAACATGCAACAGGTCAAATCGTTTACCATGGTAAAACTGTATGGTCACGTCTGCCAGAAAATTGTATATGGCGTTTTCCGAAGAACATAACTTGCCCCAGGAAGATGGTTCAAAGATCGTCCCGGCCTTGCGATGCTCCATGGCGATAAGCAAGTTGCATCTGCTGCGATGTTTCTGTCGTCTGAATTTATTGGCGCTGCCAAGCCTATGATACTGATCAAACACACATGCACATATATACACAAATACTAATGACGGCTTTCAAGTATACTTCTATACATTGGTGAAGTACAGTGATATCCTGAGAAGTTTCTGAAATTCAAGTAGTGGTCGTCAAATGGTGGGTGATAGCTAGTGCGTAGTATTGTTGGGATATCACGAGCAAGAAGCGTCTACAAGGATCCAAAAATGGAATGTCACGGGATTTGTTCAACTGTTATGGCGAATGGAGACAACGTTGTCACCACAGCTTCAGAGTGGGAAAGAAACCACGACCTTACGTAGCAAGCTTGAAGACTGCCCAGTCTTGTGATCCTGTCATTCTTGAGCATCTAAACAACTGCACTCCAGTTCTCCCTGTCCAACATCACTGCTAGCTCCAACTTCGAATAAAACTACTTCTTAAGGCAGGCATAAGTTGTGGCGTCAAATCCTTCCAGGAATCTAAGAATGCGAGATTGTGACCACTCGAAAGGACTTGTGTGTCCAAATAATTGAAGATTACAAGTACAGTACATGAACTAGCACATCGTGCTGGAAAAGTGGAAATATTTTGGAACAGTCCTATCACCTTGTGAAACAAACAGCAGCAGGACTCAAATTAAGGTAAACCCGAGAGACAAATGCTTTTGAAATATGTGCAAACCTTATGAAAGTGCAACTGATAAATCAAGCGATGTTCTCTGAAGACATATCAAGCAAAGTGTTCAAACCACATATGTCATCACATATTTACGTTAGATTGTTGTATACAGTATGTTCTCCAAAGTTAACTTATACATATCTGAGATGTTTGTTCATATGTCATAATATGTTGATGCATTTCAGTGATACATAACCTATAGAATCACGTCATGTCAATAATGATGGTGTAAACTTCGGGTTTCCACATTGACATCTACATAACTATATAATGTAAAATAGTAAATGCACATATATTCATTGTATTTCATTGTCATATAAACAACATATTTATGTAATATTCATTATGTGTCACAATATCCGGGGAAATGTATATATAGATATATAAATATACATACATGCAAATTCATATCCACGGGAATTTGGGATATATTCAAAGAGCATCTAGATACATAGATACGCTCCCAAAAAAAACACCAGGAACTGAATGACATTTGTCACGTAATAAATAGGGTGGCTTGTAGATCCCCTGCCGAAAGTCTAATTGTTGATTCGTGGATATGTGGTAATCTAATCCCAAAAGCACCAACAAAAATAAGTTCATAGTTTTATTCCACCCAGTGAACCAAAATGCACCATGTTAATGAGAGGCAAGTAGCCACAGAAGAAGAAGAAGAAGAAGAAGAAGAAGAAGAAGAAGAAGAAGAAGAAGAAGTACAAAATCAGTACAGTTTCTCTGCCGCAAGGTTCTTGGCAAGGGCACAGCTTGTCCACTCTATCTCTAGTAGCAAACATGAGGCAACGACCTGATGAGTAGGAAATTGGGCGGTGTCAACGGCAGTAACATCCACCAGCCACTATCTCAACAATTCGAATATACTCAACAATTCGAATGATTCAAATTACTTCAACACATTGACTCGTCCCAAGTGTCGTATTTAAGTTTTTTTTAGTCTGCAATTGCGCCATCGCTGGCTCCAGTAAGTTCCAAACAGGAAGGGGCTGCGGCCGACGGCAATCCCAAACGGTTTGCAAAGCTTCCGAGCTCTCGGTCACGAGCCGTTGCATCCTACGGGGGAAGATAGACCTGGGGAAACCTGACTGGCGGCTGAACCACCCACTCCTATGCAAAATATGAGTCAATCAACCAAAATCATCTGTCAAAACCAGGGAAACTAGAAAATGTTTCAAAGCGCCAACCAGCTGAACTTTTGCTTCTGAAATGGGTGGGGACATCCAACATGGGAATTCCATCTTGATGACAAAAAATGAATAGGGCGTCTCGATCACTGAATTGGCAACATCGTTGGGATTATTTCAGTTGGCAGGGTGCCAAGCTTCGTGCTTCATGTTGCAGAGGGCAGAGCTGGCCTTCAGGAGGGTCTCATCAACATCAGTCCCAAGGATGCAACTGCAATTCGTGAGCTTCCCCAGGGAGAAGCCTCCGAAAACAACGCCAGCAGCTGTCAATCATAGGGGTCCTTCACGATAAATAGATGCTGGTTGCTACTAATAGGGAACCCGCAATACTGGTTGGCTTATGACTCTAAATGATAAGACAAGGATGATTTGGGGGTAATCCCATTTTGAGAAACCAGCGTATGATTGAAAATAATATGCATCTCCACGGTTCCCATCTGGTTTTGGCATGGAGATGCTCAAAGGGTTGCACGACTGAGAGATAAACTAGTGGATATGATATGCTTGTTAAGTACTAATGCAGGATAAACAGATTAATACCAAACCTCGAAAACAAACAAAAACATACCAGAGTGAGGTGAGCATTCAAAGCAAACAGCTCTCAGCCCAGCTTCCAACATATTTGGCTGAACATGGATGCTGAAGCATGGCCGATCAACTTTTGCAAATGTTGGCTAAATCAAGATATGTGATGATTCAAGTAATTATCATCATTCCATCATACCGGGACCATCCTCCACAACGCCGACCTCCAAAGTTCGGGGTTCCCAACACCAGGAACCGCACCTAGGAGAAGCGTAAAACTCATAGCGCCAGCCAGCGTCATCAGCACTTGGATAAGGCATTCGGTTGAAGTATTCCTGATGACTTGACATGAACCCCAACGGCAGTTGGTCAAGAGTCAATGCCGCTTGGCCAAACGAGACCACGAGACCACTGTGCAGCTGTTCAATTCAGAACGACAATCAAGATCAATAAACAATTCCAATGCTGGCTTTATTGGTGAAAAAGCGGGATGCCCCAAGGTACTGGTGGTTTCCCTAATAACAATAATGCTTTTCGTTTGAGTTTGATGGGTAGTAGGTACCACCTTTCAAGGAAAAAACTGTTTGCATCCAAAGCATTCTGCAAAAAAATGCTGGTCATAGTGACGACTTGACCATCCTGCAAGCTTCAAGTTCAGATTCCACAGGCCATAACCTTGAATCTGATACAGCAGTTCTTGCCAGGGATACCACCAGGCATAGCACACCAGCCATGTGGCCAGTGACAACAAGCGACCAGCATAGATGGACTGAGGATTCCATTGCAAATATTGAGCGAATCGCAAACCAAGACAAGTCATCAAGACAGCATAGCCAAAGGCCGTTGCCAATCCCAGTTGTTCACTTCCAGTTTTCGTAGCCACCAGTTGAGTTCCAAAATAGAACCCTGCATCGGTCACGGCATAACCTGATCGGAAAACCAACGTCTGAAACAATCAGTGATTCTGCAGTTGTTGGTTCTATATGAAATAGGCATGATTATGATTACCATGCGTATAACGCGAGTATGATATATTCACCACACAGCATCAACAGGTAACATACATGATCTGCATGTGTAAATAAACATATTTTTACATATATAGATAGATAGATAGATAGATAGATAGATAGATAGATAGATAGATAGATAGATAGATAGATAGATAGATAGATAGATAGATAGATATACGTACAGTGTATACATGTGTAAATCAAAATGTATCAAATATCACTCATGTCATCTCATGCACATGTCTCAAAAACCAAGAGGGCCACATCATGCCAAAGCATTTTTCCAGAACAATAATTGATCACAAGCTGCCCGCATTTGTGCTTCCCCAAATCTCCTCAAGTGGCCACTCATTGTCTAGTCGCTGAGGCATTGTCAGTGAGTTGCTTGATTCAGTGGTTGGTTGGATTGAGTGGTTGGTTGGCTGATGATGGTCACCACAAACACACAACGAAACTAGCAGAGATACGATATAAATCACAACAATCGGTTATACAGTCTGCTTGTATGCATGGGTGTACAAATCATAGCAACAAAACAGGTACACACCTAAAGACAGCAGTCGGAAACATAGTCAACTGCTCAATCACCAGTAAGCAAGATGGGATACAGCACCTTGCGTTCATCGTTCATAAGTTTGGGCTTGGGAGAGCGCTACATGAAAAACTAATCACTAATCCAACCGGAGCAGTCATTGTCTTGTGATCCATCCAAACGCACTCCAAAAAAATCAACTGACTATTTGGAAATAATATCATTCTATGATATTGTTTCTACTATGTAGATTTACACAACCCGGATTACAAGAATTTCTGTCCGGTGAGCTGTTTCCTTTCGAAAGACCCGACATGGGTTTCCCACTTTCATTTGCCAGTCATTTCCAGTCATTTACTGAAGCATTCACAGTATGATCCGTTTAATCATCACAAAATACTCCAGTCGTCTGAATCTCTGATGTAGTCATTCCATTCCTTTTAACTAAATCCAAACCCAACCAACTCTGCTTTAGAGATGTTGACAAGGGAACCCATACATTTTACCCTGGGCCAGGGAGTGAAAAAATATTTGGGGAAAAGTACTGAGGCCTACGTCACCCACATCCTTTTCAAACCTCATGTGCATTGGAGGGCTTTTTTCATCCTCCTTTGGTATGAGCTGGTTGTTGACTATTCACTGCAAACACTCTTAATGTTATCATTATTGGTATGAGTTGGTTGTTGACCATTGACTGTAAACCATTATTAGTGTTATCATTACTACTGTGTGGCGTATGACTATCATTTTGATGATGTGGGTGTTTCTCAGAATAGGGGTACCCCATGGTACCCCCAAATCATCCATTGATAGTAACTTATAGTAATAAACCAACCAATTTGGGAGTTCCCAATTTTTAGAAACAACCATATCATTGTTGGCCAAGAACCAACCACATTTTGTGGTGCAAAGATTCGTGATGTGTGATGTAAAACTAACTGTATCTTAAAAGGGGGGGTACTTCCACATCATCCAACACTAGATAATCATTTATAGTAATAAACCATCCATTTTGGGGGTACCTCCAAATCCCAACATTACAGTAAATGGCAAACCAACATGTTTAATGATCAACCAACCATTTTTGAGCTTTCCCACTTTGAGAAAATCACCATATACCCGTACCAAGACACTGGGAATGATGATCAACATCATCTTCGCAGCAATCCAAAAACGTCTTCTGTGCCATCCCCGGGCCCCGCTCTCTGGTCGCGCCGCTGCTTCCTTGGGGGGAGACCCAACCCATGAGAAACGCATCCATTGATGGGACTCAGATGCTGTGACTCTAAGTATTTGACCCCACGCCGTCTCAATGAATGATGGCTTTAACAGCCAGTTCTGTACTAGTGTGAATGTGTGTGTATACATATGGATGGATGGATGGATGTGGGGTCATGGGCAGGCTGGTTTTTTTTTTTTCCGACTTTTGGGGATTTTCAGACCCGTGCCTGGTAGGTTTATGTTCAGGGTTGAGGTTGATTTGAGGTTTCCTGACTTTAGGGTTGCTTTGAGGGTTTATGGTTGTAGGGTTGAGTTAAGGGTTTATGGTTTTTGGGTTCATTGTATGGTTTTGCGGTTTTAGGGTTGGGTTTAAGGTTTTTGCTTTTAGGGTTCATTGTATGGTTTTGCGGTTTTAAGGTTCATTGTGGGTTTTTGCTTTTAGGGTCGGGTTTGGGGCTTTATGGCCTTGGGTGTCTTTTTTTTGGCTTTTGTTGTAGGATTGGTTTAGGTTGATTTTTAGAGTTTATGGTATACGGTGGAGTTTAAGGTTTATTGTTTTAGACTCTATGGTCTTGGGGTTCCTTCTAGGATTTCTCTTTTTAGGGTTGGGTTTAGGGCTGATGGTTTTAGAGTTGAATTTAGGGTTTATGCTTCTATGGCTGATGTCATGATTGTTTCTTGGCTTTAGGGTTGGTTTTAAGGTTTACAGTTTCTTGGGAGTGATTTGAAGTTTTCTGATTTTAGGGTTGTTTTTTGGGTTTCTGGTTAGGGTTGAGGCTGATTTTAGGTTTTCTGACTTTAGGGTTTCTTTTAGGGCTTCTGCCTAGTGTTGAGGTTGATTTGAGGTTTTCTGATTTTAGGGCTGCCTTTAGGGTTTATAGTTGTAGGGTTGAGTTTAAAGATTTGGTTTTAGAGTTCATTGTATGGTTGTGCAGTTTTAAGGTTGGCTTTAGGGCTGATGGTTTTAGGGTTGGCTTGCTTGTTTGCTTGCTTGCTGACTGGCCTGCTTGCTTGCTTGCTTGCTTGTTTGCTTGCTTGCTGGCTTGCCTTCTTGCTTGCTTGCTTGCTTGCTTGCTTGCTTGCTTGCTTGCTTGCTTGCTTGCTTGCTTGCTTGCTTGCTTGCTTGCTTGCTTGCTGACTGCCTGGATGGCTGGCTGGCTGGCTTGCTTGCTTGCTTGCCTGCTTGGAAAACGGAAAAAAAACCCACAAAAAACGGAAAAAAAAACCAGAGAAATATAGGACCCGATGGATGTGTGCGTGTGTCTTTATACATATAAGAAGTTCCATGTCCTGAGCGAGCCGTGATGTCTTTGGCAAGCCATACTGATCCACTCTTTGCAGGTCTACTTCCATGCTCGGTCACTTTGGCTCAAGTCTCTGGGAGAAGATACAGCAGCACCAAGCACAGCGACAGCGTGATTCCAGCTTTGACCAGCAATGGTCTGTAGCCGGGACCGTGATCATCAATTTGCTTTGGCCTTCCATTCCTGGGCACAAACTACACAGTTGAGCTGTCGCTAGACATACATGAGCCGATCTGAACACTAAAACCTGGCATCTTCGACCCTGCCGTAAAAATGTACCTCCAATGATCGTTTGTTCATTGTGTCCCTGGTACATGTGAAGATGAGCTGAAATTGACACAACTTATCTATTGAGCAGCTAGCGAACGGATCGTGAGCAATAAAATTTGATATTCCTGGCCATGTGTGAAATCTTGGTTCCGCGTTTAGACCACCACTCAAAACCACTCAAAAAACACGTGACCACACTGCCGAAGCAATGGAAATTCACACAGCTGAGGGTCATGGCATCTTGGATCGTGCAGAACTGATGCGCCGGTCCCGTCTGCTCTTCCACCGACAGTTTTCGCACCGTGAAATCCCCGGTCTTTGGACCCGGCTTCCGCTTGGGCCCCGGCCCAGGACCTGGTTTTCTCTTGGGCCCTGGCTGGGGCCCTGGCTGGGGCCCTGGCTTGGACCCTGATGGTGACCATGATTGTGGCCAAGGTGGAGGCACTGGGCCTTTGTCAGGCCTGCCCTCCAGCCTCATGATGAAGCGATTCCAAACCTGGAGCCAGCCGGAGATGGGTGTTCTGGGGACCAGCCTGGCTGCAGTTGTCCCCTCACCAACCATCAAATCTCGTGGGTGGTTGAACCACCCTGTCATATGCGGAAGTCAACCAACCATTTGCTAATGTACATTTTGGGAAATAAACAATGTCAATCAAACCACCGGCCAGAAATGATGAAAACCACCAGTCTTGGAGGTTGTGAAACTTGATTCTAGCGCTGACAAAACCAGGGCATGGGACAGGGGAGCACCATCACTCCTGGAGGCACCAAATAGAAATCTCTAATAGAAATGGCAAATCCAAAGAGACCACCACCGCTCTTATCCATGAATTCAAGTGTATTCCCATCCAGATTCACTGGATCTCAGGTTAAGAAGCTCGTGTGACTTCGTCCAAGGTTGACATTGCAAATGAGCAACTGAATTCCAGAAATATCCCAGGGATGACCACAGGGAGTTGAGCAAAATCTCGCAGGAAATGGCTTTCCAGCTGCCACTTCTTGAGGCCGCGTTCTCCATCTCCACAGAACGTTCCAGAGCTGCTTGGATAAGTATGAACGCCTGAGTTGGAGTGAGACTGACCAATGCTGAGCCTACCCATTGTACTGCTGGGTTAGGTCCATAAATCCCCGGCCACAGGGCCAGAGTCCTGTTGAGTCCGGCTCAAACATATATGTTCAATCTTGGAATGTTCAAGGCGCTTGACTTTTTTTAGAGAATGTTCGCTATGTTCGTTGCACAAAGATAGGTATGTGCAAAGGCCAATGCAACTTTTCGCATGCATAACTGATGTTGCACTTGTTTGACAGAAAGGGGAGCAAGCAATGTGTCAACGCCACAAGATTCCATTTGTCGATCTCACTTTTGACAACAGCGCGCATCTTTCAAGTTTGCCATCCAAGATCTTTCAGGAGAGCTCGTTGAAGCATGTTGAAAACATTTTCCCGAGAATTCAGCTGGGGGGTCATCTTCAAACGAAGATGCTGCTGTCACTGCCAAAGCCAAGGTAATGCCCAAAGGCCCAGGAGATTTGAAATCGGAGACGAATGGAAACATCAATGCTACCAGGCCAGACCAGCTAGTTCCAACCACCATGCCTGTCCTCAGCCACTCAGCCGGCCAGCAAGCTTTCAATTTCGAGCTGTGTGTCAGCTCATTCTGCAGACATGATGAGATGTTGGGCATAGATATGCCTTGAAGTGCATTGGTCTGCAGATGAACATGATCCCAACAAACACATGAAAACAATAAGAGGGAACCAAGTATTGAGCAAAATTCGACACAATAGTCCAAACTCTGCAACAAAAAGACTGTCTGTGAAACTAAGCATTAAACATGCGGTGATAGTGTGCACTGAAAACTTGAGGATTCACCAAGAAAACTAGAAGAAAATTCCGGAAGCAAATGCAGGGCAGTTTTCATACTCATGAGCAGTGCCTGACAAATCTTCATACTCTTCCAGCAATTGGGCCGCTTCTCCATACACAGCAACACCATCTTCACCATAGGCATGAGAAGCGTCACCAGAACGGTGTAGAGCGCCCATGGCAGAAGGGACTCAGAGTATTGGGGCAATGCCAACTTGAAGCTGTAGCACCAGTTGACTGCTGTAATCACCGCTAGAATCCAGGTAAAAACCTCGGCAAAACAAGTCCAATCTGAAGCTGGTTATGTTTCACACCCAAAAAAATGAAGGCGGCGTTCCGCAACAGAAATCTATATCACAGTTGCCGAGCGCACAGTCCACTAGTGCTTGCAAGCCGCAAATTGCAAGGTGTAGAGCTTGTTGATGAAGATCTTTCCCACCATGGCAGGAGCCGGACATGCTGGCACCGAGTTGAAAAGGGGAGGTACCTTTTCTCAAATTATTCATACTTTTTGCTGGAAATAAGTGATATACACCACCAATATGAACCAGCATTGTCCAGCAGGTCATTGATGATCCTGTGGATATCAAACCGATCATTCTGTGAAAGTGAAACTGTTGACGTGCAGAGGTCAACACTTTCTGAAAATGGTCGTGGCGGAAAACTGTTCAACAGCCATGGATGATGATGATGATGACACCATTTTGCTGCCTGACCCTTCTTTGGGGCCTCTTGTTGAGCCAAAGGAAACCAGGCGTATCCAAGGCTTCAGAACAACCCTGGATGAATCCTCTGGGTGAACGAAAGCAACTGTAGATTTGTGTTAGATCCAATGAGGTTTTCATGCATCACCAGATCAATCGAAACACGGATTTGGCTCGTTCAATTTTACCGCGGAGGAGTTCTGGAGCGGTGCTGCCGAGGGGAGTTGTCTGGCACCTTAGATGCGAGCGAAATACAAAATGACATGGGCTTATTACTGTAGTAGTACTCAGAGGTGGTTTCTCAAAATAGAGAACCCCAAAAAATGCTAAGTTTATTGCCCACAACAGTTTGATAAAGAATGACTTGGAGGTGCCCCTAGTTTGAGAAACCACCAAATGGATATGACATAATGTATTGACGGAAAATTAACATCAGTACTGGTAATAGCCTCCCATAGTTACAGTAAAAATGCTATAATTATCTACAATTGATATCATTGACTAGTAATTCCAGTACTGGTTAACATTATGCATATGCAAATTTATATCGTAAGATTACCTGCCAGTAGATTGTGGACGAAGAAAAGGCTCTTCAGGGGTGGATTCATTAGCCTCAACACCACAACGAAAAGCACAAGAACAACAGCCCTGGCAGCCACGCAACAACAACAACAACAGATGTTCTTTGCAACCAAAGGAAAAAGAGCTGGAATGAGATACCTCCCTCTACTTCAAGAACTTTGGGACCGAACTGGTGATCGTCCAAATCCTTCAATGAGAGCCGAATCCGCTGCACATCACATCAGCCAGGGCTGGAAAAAAGTTAAAGTATTGAAATTCAATGAGCTAGTGGATGCAAACATGATCAACATCCAACCCTTGAGACCTAGTTGAGACCGACCTTTCCTCCCGGTTGAGATGTAATTTGGTACCGCCCATGACTCTGCAATGATCCCCTTAAACTATAGGTGAGTAGGTCACTCGTCATTCCAAGACAATCACCTTGTAGAACTCAGCCGGAACCGACCGACAAGTGGCTATAGGTCCATAGGTCCCTCTACCCCTGGCTGTTCAAATCTCCCAAATAATCAAAACTAACTAGTCCAACTGTTGAGATTTGAACTGCTACCCATTTCTTGGTTGGTCAACAGTGACCCACAGCCAGATCGACCGGTCGCAAAGCCAGTGCCAAATCGACCAGTCGCCAACCCATTGCCAAATATTCCATGGTGCTGAAATATTTACCTACAAAGTGGGTCATTCTACAGGTCAATGCTGGTAAATATGGGTTTGCCCAAAAAATGGTGTCCCAAAAAACTGCTTCAGTATTCATTCTATGATCATTGCTGGTGAGTTAAGAGGGCTACCACCATTCATGGAATAACCCGGTGAAAACAAATGAAAATCAGCACCATGGAGTATCTGGTTAATGGCCGCAATATCCTGCAGGATCACCTAATTGGTGAGTAATCCCTTAATGATCTCTTAATCTTCAAGCAGTATCTGGTTCAAGCAGTATTTGGTTAATAATCCCTTAATCTTCAATGATCAAAGCTATTGGTTGCTTGAAGCCTTGACAGCCAAATGGACCACCCATCAGCACTGAGCGCGCCCGACGTTGGTAATCACCTGTGCCAGCTCTTGATGCAATGCCTGGGAGGTGTGCCATCGCCAGACCTGCGACCCTGGGGTAGGAACTACCGAGACATGGCTATGTGTTAAGATGAGTCAAGAACTGTTTAAACTGAGAACAACCTACCTGGTATAGGCTATGCATGCAAAGTTTTACATCAGAACAGTATTGAATTGTTTGGCATGTCCAACTTGCTTTATGGAATTTAATTCAGTGTACAACTATTGCTGATTGGTTGTACTATGACCGGCTATCAGCTACCAACAGCATAATTGGGCCCGGCAGAATTTCTGGAACAGATTACAGAAGACTCACTATCTGCTTTGTGCTGCAATTAAGCGATCACCTCCATGAACAAATCAACATTGGACAATATGTTGCTGTATACAGGTCTTTTGTTGTTACCCTAATCGGACATATTCATGGAACATTCACCATGTGCAAAGAATCTGAATTGAAAGACTGTGATGTTTCAAACGGGCTTTTGGGAGAGCATCCCATGAATCACGTAGGTTCACCAACAAGGACTGAACCACAACATCTTTCGC
Source organism: Symbiodinium kawagutii (assembly GCA_009767595.1). Lineage (NCBI taxonomy): Eukaryota > Dinophyceae > Suessiales > Symbiodiniaceae > Symbiodinium > Symbiodinium kawagutii. The sequence goes on along the minus strand of VSDK01017188.1, from coordinate 87,237 downwards.
ACCAACGATGTAAACCCAGCAGTTGGTCATGATAAACAAATTTCATTGCTAATGCAGTTTGGAGACTGTGTGGTCTTTTCTTGAGTTTTGAATGTTCGGACAGTGTGATTGGTTTCCAAGACTCAGTTCCTTTTCGTTTCATGCAAGACCGCCCAAAGATTGATATGCCCATGTTGGATGTTGCAAATTCATCACCAACTATTGGTTTTACAACCTAGCCAGCTCTATAAATTGGTATTGTATATTACAAAATATTCATCAACCAGTAAATTCGTATACAGTGGGTATCAATAATGTACCAATATACTACTGTAACATTACCCTTGGATATGCTTGGTATAAACCAACCATATCTGGTTAGAGGTTTCAACCCCCAAGAAGTTAGTCAACCAATCACATATCCCAAATACGGGGAAAATGAACAAGCTCAAACGCACCAGTTTGTAGTTGTTGAATGATTATTGTTAGTTACTAACCCCTGTTATTGAATCAGCAAACATACTGGTTGGTGGTTTCAACCCCTATGAAGAATATTTGTCAACCAACCATTTGTCAATGATTACTAGGGAAAGTAAGCAAAATGTTTGAAAGCATCAACCAGTAAGATTTATAGGCTACCATAAAGGGATTATAACTTATCTTATAGGGATTTATGTGCTTATCTTATACCATAATCCCCTATCCACTGGTTGAACCACTTTTTGTTGGTGATTATCACCTATTATTAACCATTATTAGCCATAGTTAACCATAATAATGGTCTAGCCTATATCGTCCACGCGCAGTTTTGTCTCAGCCCCCACGATCTGTCAGAGTCGATTTGTGGAGCTGAGGCACTCGGAAGCGCAATCGCATTGAGACGATGCCACGTTCCAGAGCCACCTGAGCTGAGATCAACACCGGAGGATGGTGGATATATGATATGGACTTTTCTAAAGCCATAGGGAACCCCAAAAAATCGTTGGTTTATCACTATGCATAGTCTATATATATATATATGTATATATATATATATATGGTATGATTTTGGAGTCCCCTATTGTGAGAAACACCTATTGGGGTATGGGTCAATACCAACAATCCCAAAGCCATAAGTACTGTAGCAGTTCTCATCCCCACTCTTGAAGAAGCACAGGGTCATGGCTGGAGATGTGAACAGCCAGGAGGATGGATTGTATTGATTGTATCCATCGGGTCAATTTGAATAGCATCCATTGGTAAAAACCATTTGATTGTTCAACAGCCAGCAAGGAGGGATCAAAAAACAACAAAGGAATCCGCGATGAACATCCAGCTAGACTATGAAGGGTCATTTTGAGGATGTGCATGGAACATAATTCAATAGTGTCAGGTATCCAACGTTTGGAGCATTCCAAAACAATGATTGGATGCCACTCTCTACTTACCTGATATTTGTTTTTGGGAGCGGTTGGCGACACACCTTCTATGGACATACATACTCATATCAATAGTTTAATACGCGCCAGAAACACCTGACGCTGGTGGTTCTCAAAGAAGTCAAAATGTTCAAAAAAGGCTCCTCATGATATTGGGTTCCCAGTACAAAGGCATCATGTTCCCTGAAGAACTATGACAATCCCTGTGGTAATCCTTATGGTACTAAGATGCTTGCCATGCGTTTTGCAGATTTGCAATAATCCTTGGGACAAGACCTAACCATTGGTCCTAAAGGGATTTTGGCAATCCCTATGGCTAGTATCCACTGTTGCCCCCTGGGTTCTGATTTGACTTCGCTGTGAGAAGTACGGGTAGTGATTCACTGCACGCGAACCGCGTGTTGTTCATGGAATGACTAACCTTGACTAGCCATGTCCAGCCACAAAAATTAATGGTACAACTGTAGAGCAACGGTGGTGGTATCGCCATTTGTTGCTGGACTTCTATCCTTTCCCAGCTCCATGTATGGGATATCTAGCAGCATTTACCTATAAAATTATCCGAATGTAGGCACATTTACCATCATTACATTGAGTATCTCGCCATTGCAAACCAGCACACATGCTACATTTACGTACAGTTGGGTCATTCTACCGGAAAATTGCACTGTAAAATATGGCGGCTTGCCTAAAGCCATGGTGTACCCCAAAAACTGCTGCAGTGTCCAGATTCATCTAATGATCGATGAATTAGGGGCTGGTAGTTTCTCAAAATCGGGACCCCCTAAAAATTGCTGGTTTATTGCCAACAATGACTAAATATGGATGATTTGGGGGGTCCCCTACTTTGAGAAACACCCCAATAACCCCATGAAAGCCAGCACCCTGGAGCATCTAGGATCAGTCTCCAGTGCCCGGCCTCTCGACCAGCCACAAAGTCCTCATGAAAGTCTCCTCTGTCTGTAGGCCTTCCATTGCGCGAATCAAAACTTCCGTGACGAGCGGCTTTGGATGTTCATCCAAGCCATGTATACATCCATTCGGGTGTTTCTCAAAATGGGGTTCCCCTAAAATCACTCATTGACCATGTAACACTGGCGTGGGATGATCAGGGGATCCTCTATTTTGAGAAACACCCATTTGTGCATCCAAAACGGAATGTTTCTATGATGTATAACTAGTCAGTGATGGCCGCCTCCGCATCCAAAGTACAAAGCCACAACCAAGGCAGCAATGGCTGCTGCTGTTTGCAGGCGTGTGCCAGGCACCCCTAGATGAGCGTTTCTCAATTAATTGGGAACTCCAAGGCTATGGTTGGTCTATTACTATAGATGGTGGTAATAAAGGATGATTTGGGTGTACCCCTATTTTCAGGAACACTTGATTACTGTATCTTCTATTGATCAATCCTAATCAACATCATATCAATTATAGAACATTGTGGATGTTCCCACTTGTTAACCATCATTGACCCTTGCTGGTGACTATCCCTTGTTGCTAATCAGTTTCAGCCATTATCAGATTTTTGTTTCGTATCCGAACTGAGAATTCTCTGGCAGCGTGCTCAAGTCTGCTTGGAATCAATGCGCACCTCGATAGTAAGGGAAGACTTAGTATGTTAAACGACCAGCTTTCATCATATGCAGATCCAATATTATTACTTGGTCAACTTGAAGGTTTTTAACCCCTATTGCTAGCCATGATCCACGAGTTATAACTACCGCGAATAAACCATGCTTAACCATTCTACAATCACTAGTATTCACTATTAACAACCAGTATTAACCTTCAACAATCAGTATTAGACATTTTTACAAACAGTGTTTCCTAATAACCACAAATAACCATTGTTTTTCACTGGCCATGAAAACTAAAACCATCACTCAGCATCATTAATCATCAATCAAATCTAAATTAAACTACAATCATTAGGCTATATGATGCTAAATTAGTCACTTAGCACATTAACCATAATTGACCATCATCAAAAACCACCGTTAAGCCACTGGATCTCCAAGGGTCACACACAGATTTTCCCCCACGATCTCTCCCAGTGACAGCACCGCAGCGCCTGATATACTTGCTGAAGAAGGAGCCTCCACAGCGAGGCTGAACAATGCGTGGTGTTTCGGAGTGGTTCATGATTGGTTAATGATGGTTAAACATGGTTGATAATGGTTAATGATGTTCAATTAATGTTGGTTTCTGATTAGTATCTACCTGTTGGTTTCATCTATGTTCATTACTTTACGGGGGGGTTACACTAATCAGAAACCAACATTAGCGATGGTTAATGATGGTCAAAGATGATCAATATTAGCGTAATGATAGTTAAACATGGTTGATTGATGATGGTTAATGATGGTTCATGATGATTGTACTGCGCTAATATGCGGCTGAATGATGGTTGATGATGGTGAATAATGGTTAATAATGGTCACTTATGGTTAAGTTATGAATTGATGATAGCGGTGAATAATAGGTGGCTAATGATGGTTCATTTGATTGTAATTGGTTGTCATTGGTCAATGTTCAATGATGATTGCAATTACAACTGCCAAACAATGGTCAATGTTCATGATGATTGTAGTGGACTAATATTGCTGGACGATAGTTAATGACGTTTAATGATGCTCGATGATGGCCAATCATGATTAATATTGGTTCATCATTGCTACATGATGATTGATTGGTTGAGAAGCCGGCTGATTGCAGAGATTACCAAGAGTGACCATTGCAATTTGGCCTTAAGACGTCTAAAACAAACCAAGTAACATGGTGTGAACGTTGCCATGATCATCGAAACATGCAAATAAAGCAACAACCACACATACAGAAACACATCCAAGCAAACATCATCTGCACCGTTGTGCAACCACGCATTCATGCCTGGATAGATTCACGTACACATTCATACATTGACGGAAACATGAAAATAAACATATACAGGCAAAGCTACAAACCACCAAAGACATAACGGAACAAAAAATGCGAATGTATTGCAAGTGTGTACAAACACACCAAATACGTGCAAACAGAAAGCTCAAATTAAGATTGGTTGCATGCATACACCGGATACAACACAAACATTAAACACTATCCAGGAAGCAACTCAGGGACCAAGAGCAAACGATATCATGAGCGAGGAAAGGCAAGGTAGCAATTATTGTGCATATCACTGACTCACCCTCTCGGGTTGCTGCTGCTGACATGTAGCCCAACTGCGGGCCACCTACCGCTTGGGGGGAAAAAACATTCACTTTCACTATCATCTCCATATGTTCTGTAAAACTGAATGGAGTTCGACTGTTGTCACGAGTTTGTTAGGAGCCAACTTCCGGACTGAATGCGCCTGTGCAACAAGCACCACTATTCAAGTTTACAGAAGGAGCTAACTACTTGGGAACAACGCCATTGGTCGCCTGGGTGCAATATACGTCTTTGTGATTTTCGCTACTAGAACTACGAGCACAATAAAAACGTGGCAAAATGTCCCCGGCAAAAATTACTATTTCTCTCTTCAGTTGGCCTTCTGCAAGTGCTTACCCAAGGCTTTCAAGAAACCGTGCGGCTTGACATGTCGGAGACTTCGTCTCCAGACCCACTGATAGCATCTTGTTATCAAGCGCGGGTTCATTGTGCTCTGTCCCTGGTGTCTCTGCTTGCGTTTCGTCTGATTTGGTAAAAAAATGTCGTAAGGCTTTTCCAATCTGCGTCAAGACATTGACTACCGGCTTTTCGAGACAGATTCCACCCCATGCTTCACGTAGCATCAACTTCACGTAGCATCAACTTCACGTAGCATCAACTTCACGTAGAATCAACGTCACGAAGCAACTTGAAGCGGATGATAACATGCCCCACCCCACCCCACCCCACCCACCCCATGAGACACATAAAACGCCTGTTTTGACCAGGCGACAGACAGCGCTGTTGGCAACTACTTCTGGCTTCTTCAAATCTGACTCCTCATTTTACATGCACTGTCTTGTTCTTGTACCATCCAGAAAGTGCGATACAGGCCAAAGGTTTTGCTATGGTTTTGCTATGGTTTGACCTCTTTATGTGTTGGACACATCACCAGTACACAAACAAATATCATCGATCAGCTTTCTCCAAAGCTGACAGTAGTTGGGCGTTTCACCTACCATGTGCATCGCCACTTGGTAAGTAGCAACCATGAGTATAGTGGGTATGAGATTTATAAGCTACCTTATAGGGTTTAATTATAATGTATCTATATAGTTCTGTATTATCTGGTTGGTGGTTTCAACCCCAAAGAAAAGTAATAGTCAACCAACCAATTGTTAATAGCTACTAGGGAAAATAAGAAATGCTTGAAACCGCCAATCAGTAAGACTTATAAGCTACCACATAGGGTTTCTGACTTATCTTTAGGTAGCTTTTAAATCATCCATGATATAGCTCATCCATGATATAACTTATCTTTAAGTACCTTATATCAGGATTTCAGGCTTCATATGTTCATCCATGACATACCACGGCTGGGAACGAACCCCCAGCTCCGCAACGCGTCCAAGACACGTTCGGCGGTCTCCAAGATCTGCAAGAGCTTCTCGCCCTGCTCTGGGGTCCTGGCGCCCAGGGAAGGCCGAGGCGCGGCCCGCCAGGTGAACTGCGATACCGGGACCACCCACTTGGATCGTTGAAGATTCACGGCTGAGCACGGCTGATTGGTATAATATTGGTATTGAAGAGCTGAAACCTCAGCTAGTTAATTCATAATTTGCTATTACCTAGTTGGTCATGATAGCAAACTCACTAGGAATATGATCCATTGCGCCCTTCTGAATGGGCCAACTTCACCGGTGGAACTATCCATCACCACCTAATCACTTTGCCACTTCCACCAGCACGGCTCAGCGCTGTTCACTTATCTGTTTGATGGAGTCACAAATTCTATGATCAGTTGATTGTTGCCCATAGCAATCACGATCTTGGGGAAAATCCACTCCCAAAGAGCCACAGGCCCTATATTTGATCTTTCGATATGTGATCCAACAGAAATAGCTACGCTGATCTGGCAGCTTTCAAATTCTCTCTCTTCCATCATGAAATTGGCACAGTTACCCTACTGTTACACTTCTCAAAAGCTTTGCTCTACCAGTTCAGAAGCGTGCAAATTACTAGGCAAGCGCCAATGTCTGGATTTAGTCAAGCGGATGGTCAAAACCATTTGATCGCCATCAGTCTTTCGGGACCTGGTAACCATCCACTTGGAGTTCACAAGGTGGCCCAAAACAGTGACCACTCGGGGTCCACTAGCCGGTCACAGGTGGCTACCAATCTGGTGGCTCCATCATGCCACAGGTGAGCCGCGCACTCACACCTCGGCCCTCGGAAATTCAGCAAGGCTGCAGCGTCGTGCATGTCGATGTGGGCATTGAACGCCTACAGCCACCAGCAACGGCAAACGCAACGGCAACAGCGAACAACACTTCAATGAGTTCAGAGAAATCCATTTGAAAATCATGATGGAAAACTGAAAACCATATTTGTGCATTCCACCATCACTACCGGCTTTTAATTCCGGCTGTTGATTCATGGTGAAAAATATGCAGAAAATGCAGTTTGGAAGGTCAAACAACGCAGTTGAAGTCGTTGAGCTGTCATGTTGGATAGTCATTGTTGTACAAAAACCTTGAACAGCGTGCCCTATTACTGTACGAAGCATGAACAGTACAGTACTGATGCGCATTCATCACAAGATGCTGATTGCTGCACTAAACTTTGAGCCAGTAAGAATGGTTGCATGATATGATGGTTGCATGTCACCACCAAGAGTAGCAAGAAAAATGGGGAATTGTTGACTTTCAGAGTTGCAATCCCACTTCATTGATATGGGTGTTTCTCAAAATAGGGGACCCCCCAAGTCATCCAAGATCAATCATCTATAGTAATAAAGCAACCATGATTGTGGGTTCCCTATTTTGAGAAACCACCATATCATGGCCACTGCCAGGTTCCTGCAAACAAACGGGGGGTGCTTTGCTTTTTAGGTATCAGATGTAGCTCTGCGAATCGAGTGGTCGGTGCAGATCACCGTTTCGGCGCCTTCTTCAAGTAGTGTTGTACCGCAGCGCATCTTGACCTCATGATTGCAGAGTCAGATTTCAAATTCCGTTCGTCTCAGGACTGGTTGCAAGATGTAAGCAGCCTGCACCCTGCAACTCAGCTCACTAGGGCAGGGTTCGTTCAGCTGGCCAGCCGTCTGTTTGCCACAAGATGGATCCCGATGATCCCCGAACAGCTTGTCCAACAGCTTGTCCAACAACAGCTTATCCAACAAAAAACCAAAGGCGTCACAAATCAACTTGATTTCAATGGCAAGCCACACAGCTCACTCGATTTGAATGAAATCCCAAACTATGGTTATAAGTTATACTGTAAGGCTGTAAGGATTCTACGCCACCCTATAGGGTTCATCACCATAGGAGTTGTATCCCAAAGGAGAAGAAACACAGCTAGTGCGAACCCGGGATTCATAGACCATAGGTCTCTGAATTGAGATGGCATCAATCTACCAGGAAACCTCGGAAACCAGTTGGCTTTTGAGCGCTACCCCCTTTTGATCACCCACGGGTGGCTTGCTTCACCCAGGTCACTATACAGGCATCAGTGCCTTGGCGATTCAAGAAAGCTATACCGGTGCAACGGAAGTCCCGCCCCCAAGGATCCAAGCTCATGAATACCAGCTTCGTCTCGGACCGCACGGTTATCTTCGTGCCGCCTGATGGCAGTCAACAAGCGGGACGCCAACTGATCAACCAGGTAGAAACAGGTCAGCTCATTCCAAATGGGATGTGTCAAGATGCTGAGAAGCCATACCTTAAAGGAGCTAAACGGATGGCCATCCGCCATCGCTGGTATCAGCGCAGCTGTCTCAACAGCTCTTTTTCCTTCGCCTTTTTGCCGCGAAAAGCCATCGGTTGCGTGGGTTGCGTCGGTTGCTCTTCTCCTGAGGATGCAACGTCAAAGCTTGGTGAACCAATAGCCTTCTGGTTGGTGGTTTCAACTCCTATGAAAAATGTCAGTCAACCAACTGTTTGGTGATACTAGGGAAAAGTTTAAACAAAAACAACAAGCATGTATAGCAACCCTCATTTTCAGCCTGTTCTGTCCGTGCGTCTCGACATTCTGAACCATTTTCAACCAACCGTTCATCAGCAGCCCGTGCAGGAGGTGCCCAGCTTCCTGGCAAGGAACAGCTCCTCCCAACGAGGCATTCCCAGAGGAAACTGCAGGCAGCTCCAACTTCTGCAGGAAAAAAAACAAGGGCTTGATGTTTGACGTTGGTTTTGGTTGGAGACCCCTTGTTGGTAGTTTATATTTTCAATCTCAAAACTATGCTGGTCAATCAACCATCCCAAAGTCATTGGGGAAATAAGTAAACTGCCAATTAAACAACCTAGTTCGGCTAGGGGTACCCCCAAGAAAAATCAAGTTTATCAACCATCTATGGTATATAATACACCGCCAATTTTTAGGGGTCTCCTCTTTGGAGAATCACCATATAGTAGTTGTTTAACCACTGTTGTTGGTGAGCTCGCCCTATTAATCCCTATGATAAACCATTGCAATCTCGTTGAACACCTTACATAGTGTCCCAACTAGTTCTCTATCTGGGTATGTGCCAAGCCATAGTGATACCCCCAGTCAACCAATGGTTTCCTTTCGAAAAATTATATGTTTTGGTTGGACCGATTAGTTACTCTATTCTGGCACACTCCCCAAAAAAATATACAAATATACAAATATATACAAATATACATAAATATAAATATATGTGTAAATAAAAATATGAATAGAAATATATATATATAATCTATATATATATATATAAATATATGTATATATATATATATATATATATATATAAAAATAAATATATATATATATAATCTATATATATTAATAAACCTACATATAAATATATATGTATAAATATAAATATCAAAAAATATATATAAATATATATGTATACATAAAAAAAAAATATATATATATATATAAATATATATCAGTTTATATTTACATAAACCAACCACCTCCAACTCCCCAATCTTCACGTTGTACCAAGAATCAGCGCATCAGCAGCACCGGCTCGTCATCGGCCAACTTCCGCGCCACCAGAGTTGCGCTGTTGCCACCCGGGTGCAGCGGCAAATCGCCCAAAGGCCCCAGCATGGGAATCTCAGGGCCGGGGATGGGTGGCCAAGCAGATCTTCCAACCTGGTAACTGAGGATGGTTCTCCATGGTCATTAGGGTAGCTACTGTGGCTGTTTCTCAAGTCATAACCCATGAATCTGTTTTTAAAGCACTTGTAGTAATATCCAATCATTTTGGAAGTACGCCTATTTTGAGAAACCAACATATCAGTAGATACTGAAAAGTTGTTGACAAACCCATTGCTGATTAACTTCGCATGCGGTCATTCTTTGAACATCACATGATTTATATGATCATTATCCACCTTCAGTACCAATTACTTGCTGCATCAATTACTTGCTGCATCTTTTGGATCAAGGCATGACATGCGCATGTCCCAACCGTCACAAAACAATGGTTTCCCACCAAACCTTTGATGGAATAGACCTGAATGAAGCTTGCTACACTTCAAGAACAGGCTAACAGGCCGCTCTGTTCGCAAGCTCTATCTTTCAGTTGCCCAAACAAACTCTGTCTGGTCTGTTTTTTTGATGACGCCGGGGACCTGATCCTCTGTGCAACATTGTGGAGCCACCTCCAACCAACAGGGGGCCGCCGTCAGCTGCTATTGACCCCCAAAACCATTATTCTAATGGGATATAACCCATATTTTGGAGACTAAAAACTTTAAAACTACTATATCTTTTATGGTTTTTGGGGTCCATGGTGCTGTTCAAGCACAGCTGCCCCGTGATTTTCCCCAAACGCAGCATCTCCCATCGCCTCATAAACGCATAGGCCTTCCTTGACATCCAGAAAGGGCACAGGACAGGTGGACAGGCTATCGGGGAACGCCACACGGGCCAGCAAGGTCAGGTAAAGCTCCTGAGAAGCCGCGCGATGCGAACGTCTTCTCTGCCATTCTGAAGAAGTCAAGTCGCCATTCAACACCCGCACACACAGACACAGGTATCATATGTGTATAAATATACATTATTATAGTATAAATCTGTGTGCGTGTGCATGTGTATGTAGCATGCATCTTAACATCTCATACAATTTTGCGGATCCACACACGCATCCAACGCACAGTGATAGTGACTCAAGCCACCGAGAAACTATGCTCATGCGGTAGAATTGCTTCAAGGAGGCAATCGTACTGTAAAAGCTATGATGAAACAATCTTCGAGTCCTAGCAGAAATAGTCAATGAGTGGTGGCATCAACATAATCAACTATCACAAAGACTTAGCAAGTTAAATCATCATCATCATCATCATCATCATCGTCATCATCATCATCATCATCATCATCATCATCATCATCATCATCATCGTCATCATCATCATCATCATCATCATCATCATCATCATCATCATCATCAACTTCAAATCAGCTTCAAGAGATTTGAATGAAATCAGGATCCCTCAGCTTTCCCAAGACAGGAGCTGTGTTCGCCATGTTCTCCCCTCCCCTGAACTCACCCCACCAAAGAAAATCATCAGAACTGGTACCCATTCACCACCATTGGGCCACCATCACCACCAGCACCAGCTGCTCTACCTGGCAAATGGTGGCTGGATGTGTCGCTTGGTGGCAGCCGGAATCCGCCGGAATGGACATCCGAGGGTCCAGGGATGCTTGCAACTTCACCTTCTTCTCAGGTGCTTCGGGGCTCGGGACTTCCACTTCGAAAACACGTTGGAAGCCGAAACCTGAGCTGCTCAGGTTGCCATCCATTGGGTCATAGGTGAGATGGTGCAACCTCCAAATAGTCATGTAGCTACACAGTACACCATTGATGTGCATTGGGGTTATCTAAGTAGCCACTGACGACATGAGATTTGTGCAATGACACCCTCTGCAGGAACGTCGTCCCAAATTGCTGGCAGGAAATTGTGGATTGAACCATCAATCACAAAGGCTTGGCATTCACGCTTTGCATGAAACATTTCTGGGAAGACCGTACAGCTCATTCTTCCAGATGTGGAAACCAGGACGTCATTCATTGCAGCTTGACCCCCCCACCCCTCCAACTGCCAAAAAAAGACCTCTGGCAAGCACAATGGTGTTTTTGTTGGTTTGAGAAAGAGTGAGCATTTGTGAGCATGCAGTAAATGAGGAAAACCATATACTACACGAAAGCAACTCAGGCACATGCATGTGTGTAAACGAAAGGAACTCTGGTAAGTCAATACATATTTGTAGTTCACCCTACTTTGCAACCCGTCTTGATAACTCTGGTTCTAAGTGGGATACACCTGTAGTTGACAATAGTTGCGATCGTCAACAAGTGCAATTCCAACCGAAATAAACCATCACGTACTCACATGCGCCTCTAGAATCCAGCTAGGCCGGCCGTAAACATCAACAGCTGACCGATAAACAAAATGATGTGTCATCTGTGTCTGAAAGTAAAGAACATATTAAACAGCAATAGCATTGAAAACAAACATATACCTATATCATACAGTACACAGCATGTGGATTGCAAGGATCACGCCATGTTTGATCTTCAAAATTGCTCTGAGCAACCAGATTTATCAGAGATGATCATCAGCCTGAGCCATATTTGTTTGTTCTCACGAGCCCTTCGCGAAGCACTGGGGTTCTACCAGTGAAACCAACAAAGCGCAGCACTGCTTCGGCGGGAGGCGTTCTAGGAGCCACTTCAATGCGCCAAACTCCAGCAGGACAGGCGTCACCAAGGCGGCACCAAAGGCTGAAAGGCGGCTATTGATAAAGCCACCATCCACGCGCCCGATGTCCTTGGGGCGAGATCCAAGATTTACAGCTTGGATCTGGTTGGGTTTCAAGCACTTTGAAAAATATGCTTGCTTGTAAATCAAATCAATCAACAGGGAAAACATGTCAATCAAAGCTCCAACCAGTAGTTGTTTAATAATGTTTGTTGGTTAGTATCAACCATTATTTATGGGTAATTATAACCCCTACAAGTCAATGGTATAGGTTAAATTCGGTGCTCTCCATGTCTTGGGGCTCCACCCATGACTGGGGAGCAAATCAAGATATCTGAAGTGGCCCGATGGAAGCCTCTGAATGGGTCGAGACCTTGGCCCAGGGGGATGGATCTACATTCACGTCTGCCCAGGATTAATAAACCCTACAGGTTGATTAATTGGGCGGGTTACCATTTGAATGGAAAAAAGGCTTTTACGGGATAGCCCGGTACCCCCTATTATATAATCAACCCGGGGTTTGTGAATCCTGGGTAAACATTACATATTATGTCCCTGGAGATCAAATGTCACACATACGGTTCTGAACATACCACATCCAGTTGCGTTCATAACAACTTTTAAAGGGCGGTCTTAAACATCTAGTTGTCTGTTGATGCTTTTCTGGGTTGCTAAACCCAGTGACGATGATGACTACACAACGTATCACAAACAATTACGGGCAAAAGAAGGAGGTGATGCCCAATCAACTCAAACGACCTAGCCATCAACCAAAGTTGAGCTACAGCAGATGCACTGCAACCGACTTGTAACTTCACAAGTTGGCACATTGGCATCGTCACCCCCACGCGCCGATACGCTGTGCGGCCCAAGATCAGCTCGTGGCTCCGGGCCAATGTCGATCCAATATCTGGTGAACTGAATGAGCACCTGCGCCCATGGGGAGACTTGCCAAATGGGGAAACCCATGGATCCCGTGGGATGCCGAATGGGGTCCCTTAGACTTGCCAAATTGGTCTCATCTTTATGGATCATCTTTATGGATCATCTGATTGTTGAAATCCTTTTTGGGGTGTTGTTCACCTTCTTTGGATTCGTTTTATGGATTTTTTGTTTGGGAAATCCAATGGTTTTACGAGAATTGATCGCTCTGGTGGTTTTCTAGGTGTTCCACGCGCTCGAGAATATTGTTGAGATGCTAGTTTGGAGGTCACGAACTGATTTCTGACGGAATTATTGATTGTATCAGTCATGACAGGATGGTTCACAACCAGCAATCATTGAAGTTAGTATTGGCTAATCAATCACGTGGGCATGTTCTGTGAAAGGGAACAAGTACCCGGTGGAAACCAATCAGTCTAAGTTTTGGTATAGGATTGTGGCTGGAAGCAAAGTTGCTGGACAATGATTATTACAGCGGCATTTCTTGAATCAGCAAGAATGTGGTCATAGGATTATCCTAAGTTGAATCAATGTTGGTATCTCTGATCGCCTCGAAATCCCCGACCTTGGTATCACGGAGTTCCTGCCCCATGACCAGTGACTTAGGGATCTCGACTGTTCGACTGCATAAGGAAACTTGTTGACAAATCATCAGGAAAATCAAACGTCTTTCTGACTTAACATCCATAGATGGTTAAAGATTCACACAAATGTTTGTAAAGATGCCATGAGTCTTCGGTATTGCAAATCAAGATTGGAATAGGTTAACCATGATAAACCATGATGATCCATCATTCGAGTTTGTCTGTAGATTATGTCCCCCCAAATCGCTGACCATTTCAGGGATGCAGCAGGAAGATACCATGCACTCGCTCTGCCATAGCAGGCGCAGGTGCCTGGCTACTTCCTGAGCTTTCCACTTCAAGCAGATCTCCTGCACAGGAGGTCCACAGATAAGCGCCAAACAATACCAGGGGCAGACCACCTGAGCCGCCGAGGCCCGGGCACTGCTCCCCTCATGCTGGAGGATGTTGAGCCCCGTGGAGGGAATCATCATGGCCTGGTTTCTGGGGCAACGGACCGGGATTTCCACCCGCCAAATCTGTTTCCAAACCACGACCATGAGTGCATAACCAAATCCATTGGAAAGCCAGTGCTCTTCCAACACGTTTCATGGAAAAAATCACAAATTAATGGGTGGTTCCACATGTTTCTCCGCGCTTCTTGGAAGCTCATCTAGTGCCCAACCGCAATGATTGGATTTCATTTCTTCCAACATATTTTCTTCACTCTTGATGAGCCTCCATGGCAGTGGGTCAAACCTCTTAGTCCCCCGGGTTCCCCTATCATTAACCAGGCTGTTTTCCCTATTTTTGGAGGTGGTTATCCCGTATGAGTTGGTTCATTCATATTGACCCAGCTCGCCATATGTAGCTGGTATATCCCCTAGTACTGTTTACTGTTGCTTATTGTCCCCTACTATTAACATTTATTAACCATTAACCAGCTACTTAACCAGATACCATGAGCCCTCCAGTTCTCACCAAAAGGATCAAAGCAGTTGGTCCCGTGACGGGCTTCCCTCCATTAGATTGACCACCTGTGGCAAACGCTGAGTCTGTGACTATGTGCCGTTGCCACAGGAGGTTGCCCATCTTGGCCGGCCGTGACCTCACCGAAACTGCAGCACAGCATCATGGGGGCCCTGGGCTCTGCTAGTGCTTCGTCATGGTGAACCATATGATCAATCTATGATTAGTATGATATATGATAACAAAATGATTAATCACATAATATACTCTATCGTGATCCACAATTGTTGATTAATTATTAAGATATGACTGATTATATAGTAGATATTGACGAAAACATATGTCACAATCAGAATTCATGATTGATAGATATTGAGACATATGGTTACCGTTGAAGAAATCTATAGATCACAACAATGGTCAACAATGACTAGTTACTTTTCCAATGGTTGCTAATGTCTCCTTCCAATTATGAGGATCATTGGGGAATCAAGATTCCACTGGCAAGTTAAACAATATTGCTTTACAATAATGCTCAATAGGGGTTTGCCAGCAGACCTTAGAGAGCTGCTGAGTGCACGGGCTAGTTGCAAACAAGGATGGTCGCCAAACACTCCCAAATCCGGTGCAAAAAACGAATAACTTGCCACCATATCCTGGCTGAACCCCTTACGGACCATAGTTGGTGGTTTCTGAGAATAGGGTACCCCCAAGTCATCCAATATTAACCAATATTAGTCATAAACCAGCCATTTTGTGGGTCTTGTGGGTCCCCTATGACTTGAGAAACCACCAGTTGAGTGCGCCAAATGTCAGCGTTCGTGGCGATCACGCTCTGGAACCATTGTTCACCATCAGTAAGCATTGACTATCCATCTTTAGCCAATGTT
This sequence comes from Symbiodinium kawagutii, assembly GCA_009767595.1. NCBI lineage: Eukaryota > Dinophyceae > Suessiales > Symbiodiniaceae > Symbiodinium > Symbiodinium kawagutii. The sequence goes on along the minus strand of VSDK01017188.1, from coordinate 71,608 downwards.
GGCCAAACTATTGACCATTTTTTGATGGGTTTTCACTACTGACCATACTACCAAACTAAATATTGACCATTTTTTTGTCAGTATGAGTCACTATTGAGCAGTTAGCCATTGACTGAGCATTCATTAACAACAATTCACCAATCACCATTAATTATCAATTAACTAAGCATCACTTACCCCTTTGGCATCCAACCTTCTTGCTTTCTTGGAATCCGACCTCGACCCACAGCGACTGTCTTGGCAGCCCTAAGCGATTCAAAGGAGTGAATGCGCCACTCCAAACCTGAGACTTGACCGCTGGTGGAAGATCGGTACCACCAGCTATAATATTAGTGATCTGGGAATTAGTGATTAGTGATTAGTGATTAGTTAATTATGATTAGTGATTAGTATTAGTACTATATGATTAGTATTAGTGATTAGTGATTGGTGATCATATTATGATTAATATTAGTGATTAGTATAGTACTACAATATGATTAGTATCAGTGAAAGATTGGGTATCATAGTTAGTGATTGGGTACCATCATTCATCAGTTAGTGATCCAATCACCATCAATTAGACTGGTTATTCATATTTGGTGTTTGCCATTAATTATTCACTGGTTATTCATAATCTCTGGACTTTAACCACAATTAGTAAATGATGTCGATGAATGGTAAAACATATTCTCATGAACCAGTAATTAATGATGAATAATTGGTGGTGAATCAAAATGGCTACTGCTGTTACTGGTTGAAGAGATATCTGTGATGGCTAAAGAATGGGCTTCCTACTGGTTGATCATGGCTAGAAACGGTTACTCTGTGGTAAACTCACCTGGGAACTAGGAATCACCTTTTAACACTCACCATAGGTTCTGCCACATTTTTTGCGTTGGAGACTCATATTGGTGGTGAGGTGCATCATGACTCCGGCAACCCAAATCTCGTTTAGGTTTTGCGGACAAACCGCAGCCCATAATCAACTCTTGCTCTCTGGTATCATTCTTTCTTCAGCATTCTAAAAAGGTCAAACACCATAATCAAGCAATTATAATCATTGTCCAACATGAACCATCATCCTGACCCCTGATTAAACACAAATCACCAACCATCACTAAACATCATTATGATCCATGCTTGACCAACCATGGCAACTGTTGGTATCAATATACATGGAGCATCATTCATCATCACCCATCATCATTCATCATCAAGCATCATCAATTGGCTGTGGGTCAAAATTTTTAGTCCCCCTGGTTCCCCTATCATTAACCATGGTTTTCCCCATCATTGTTGGTTATTATCCCCCATTAGTTGATTGGTCACTATTGACCCAGCTCGCCATATGTAGCTGGTATATCCCCTAGTATTGTTGGTTATTATCCCCTATTTATCAACATGTATCAACCATTAACCAGCTAGTGAACCAGATACCATGAGCCCTCCAGTTCTCACCAAGAAGATCAAAGCAGTTGGTCATTAACCATTGACCATTAAGCATTAACCAGCTATTATTAACCATTAGCCAGCTATTATCAACCATTAGCTGGTTCATTAATCTTGACACATAGCCATACAGTTTGTACATATCCCCTATAGTTCTTAGTTATCATCGCCTATCATTAACCAACTAATGGTCATACGAATTCTTTGGGCCCGTATCAATTAGCCGATTCTATGGCAATTCTTTGGGGTATAACTTATAACCTTATTAATCCCTATGATATAACCTTATAAATCCCTATAAATCCCTATGAATCCCAATGAATCCCAATGAATCCCTATGAATCCAACCTGAATCCCTGTGAATTCTATGGCAATTCTGACCGGTTGGAACGTCTGGCCCATCGTAGCCTCAACCATCGCGTCCCCACCCTCCGGCAGCCAAGGCGCAGCTTCCCAGCGGCCACAGAGGTCATCGATCACCTGGCGCCGAGGCACTCAAGGGGTTGGTGCTGCCCTTCCTATCATTGCCTCGGGGGTGATTTTTACATTTTGTTTTGTTGAACTGTCAGGTGATCAGAATGATTTTTGTTGAACTGTTTTTGTTGAAGAGATTATGATGTTTGTTCTTGAACTGTCAGGTGAGGGTTGTTAGTTTCGATCAACGTCCTCCCTCCTTCTTCCTTCCTTCTTTCTCCTAGCTGGAACTGAAAGCTTCCAATCGCAATGGGCCTGCCGGACCTCAGAATAGCAGACTCAGAATCTGCTCCTTGGTGCGCCCTTTATCGATAGAATGCTGGCCCTTTTCAAATAGAATGACAGAAAACATGTCAGATGGAACCCCAGAACTTTTTGCAGGTAGAATGCCAGAAGGAATGTCACAAGATATGCCAGATAGAATGTCACAAGATATGTCAGCTAAAACGCCTGAAAATATGCCAAATAGAATGTCAGAAGGTATGTCAGATAGAACGCCAGTAGGTATGCCAGAAAACGCCAGAAGACATGCCAAATAGTAATACCAGTATGTGTGCCAAGCAGCACGCCAGAAAGATGAATCAGAATATGTAAGCGTATATGCCAGAAAAATATGTCAGACAGTATGTGATGGTCGAGATCACTCGACACTCGTAAAGTAATTTTAGAGACTGTAATGTAGAAGAACTGGGATGTTCCCAACTTTGAGGTTTTAAGCCTGTTAAGCCATCAAAGTTAGCCATTCTTAGCCTTTGAACTGAATCACTTACAGTACTAACCACTTGCAGTAGTAACCACTTGCAGTAGTATCACTTCCAGTAGTAACCCCAGCCAATGGGGCGTTTTCATTGGCTCTGCGCATGCTGGTCATGGGATCATGCTGCAAGTGGTTAAATCTTATTTATCCATCAAGTAGGATGAAGTTTTCCCAGCATGCTCACCGCACAAAATTGAAGGTGTGTGGCTGCACTTGTGGACGGGTTTGCGGTTGTCATCCTCGTCACGTGCTGGGAATCTGAGCGTTGCTGCTCTATACTGCCTGTGGTGCTTTACATGCTCAGCATGCGCACATAAACAAAAAACCTTGAGCCCACATATAAAATTCCTAACCAGGCAAACTCTCTTGGAATACACGTTGCAGCAGCGTGTTCTTGACTAGCAACAGTCCACTTCAGGTGTGTCTCTGTGTGTGCAAGTATGTTACTTGTGTGTGTTACATGTGGAAAAGCCCTCAGCCACTACTATCGGATAACACGCATCCAAACAGGATATTCAACAACAACACTTCAAGCACATCACATCCAAAGAAAATCGGATAACACAAATCCAAATCCAAATCAGCACCGTTGGACTCAACCAATGGCACTCGCTGCACCAGTGCCATCGTTGCCCCAACGGAACGTCGGTGGATCGCCTTCATGGGTTCAGCCTTGGTCTGCTTTGCTTCAGCATATTGCAGGACAGCCTCGACCACCTCGCAGGCCCAAGGTTGGGCCCCAGGTACACAGGTAGGGCGGCCCCAGGGTGGGCCCCAGGGCATGCCATTTCAGCAATTTGACAAACCACTTGGTGTTCATGGATCATCATGGATCAAATCTGGGACGTGATGCCCCAACGATGCCCCAACTGCTGATGGGTTGAGTCCCAATGATATCATCAGCCGCCCTCACAAGCAAACCGCACTGGGGAAAAACAAGAAGGTGCCTATGTAAAGTCTAACACGGTGTTTCAAACCCAACACAAGAAAACTTCAAAGCACAAAGAATCTGTTTATGATCAGCTACTCATGTTGCAATTGCCATTGACCAAAGGTGCTACCCGCATGACATCATGAAGGTCCACCGAGTACCAGCTGCGTACCGACCCTGATCCCAGTCGTCGTCCTCTGGCATCTCCTCAGGGCATTTCTCATAGGCATGGCGCAGGGCGTCGCAGAGCTGCTGAGGCTCAGCATCTTTGAGTCTCTGAGGCAACTCTGCGGACGCAGCCTGGCAACCAAGGCGACACAGCTGAGGGTGGAGAGTTAACCTGTTGATGCAGAGCTGAATGATGTTGGTTATTGTTGGTTGATATCAATCTATTAATGCACAAATCAGGACTCATGATTCTCATCATCGCTCCATATTGTAAAGTGGACAAATTATGGAATGTTTTTTTTTGTCTGACACTTCCCAAATGTCCAAGCATGTGGCATTATGAACAGGATACATTTGGTAGATGTTGGTTTTCGGGCTGGTGATTGCATCCTTTCCGCGCAAGGATGCATGTCAACTCCAGGCCCTTTCAACGACCTGCCAGTGAGTCCAAAGTCGTGGGACGTCACCGTTGCATACAGAACCGTACTAATCATGTACATCTCAAATGGATGGTTCTCAAAATAGGGGTACCCCCAAATCATCCAATGGTCCAATAGTAGTCATTTACAGTAATAACCTGCCATTTTTGGGGGTACCCCCATTTTGAGAAAGATGGGATGTGATGGGACTTTCTCCATCTTTCTCCTGCAGCTTTGGGTGGACAATTTCATGAAGAAATGGACAAGCACATCGGCCGCACAGCCTTTGCTGCGCTTCGTCTCTCTGCGTGCAGCTTCTGAATGTCAGCCGCGAAGCCAAACCTTGGGTGGGTCAGATCCAAGGCTGGTTAGCCCAACAACCTGTTCTGATCCTGTTAGCCCAACAACCTGTTCTGATCCTGTTAGCCCAACAGTTAATTCAAAAACAGGATGCTAATTAACCTGCTTAGCCCAACAGTTAATCCTGAATGAAACACTTAATCCTGCTAATCCTGGTTAGTTCCACTGATCAACAGCTGGTTGATCTTGAAGAAAGAGTGGCGAACCAATGGATCGACAAAAAAATTGGATTCCAACCATTGACCAAACTGATAACCAACCATCACAGGGAGATCAAATGTTCATGGCTGCTATCATGGTTGGTGGCTAAGAATTAGGGTGAATTTGCAGCAGTTCAACTACACTCAAGTGGCAACCCTTCTTTTCGTGGCGCCCAGTCACCATGGAAGCACGGTAGTAAAGTCGTTGAACTTTTCTTCAATTGATTTTTCTTCTTCCTTGTCCTGCGAGGCAACTTTGGCCGCGGAACAGCCGGCGCCTGAAAACGACCGTGGCGGCTGGTAGCTCATACACCGGTGCTTTATCAATCATGCCTTTCAGGAATCAAAGCATATTCAAGCCATCAATGGAGATATGTTAGCATAAGCATAATCATAAATCATCCAGTACAACTATCCACTTACATCCATTTACTGGGTGGTCTGTTCCAAGCATGGTTGATAGACAGTGAAGAACAACCATTCAAATCATCCACCCCACGAAGTAGTATCTCAAACTGGTACACATTGTGGCACATTGGAATCTTTCATGATGTTCAAATATGTTCAATGGGCATGTTTAAACTTATCATATTTAATTACACATGTTAACAGGCACCTTGTAAAATCACTGACATCGAGATGCAAACACACTGAACCTCTGGTTGTATTCCGTGCAGTCAGTACTGTAACAATCCATGAACATCCACTAAAACATGGGACATGGACATGGACATCACCATAATACATCCAGTACCTCAAATGCAATGATAATTCACAATGAATCATTCACCATCCTTTCTTCATCTACCAGTTGGTTGGGCAACTCCTGGGGGCCGCTCCTGACCTCGCTCCCTCACCAACAGCCAGTCATGGCTGGTTCCGTCAGACAAACCTTGACATCAACAGCTAGCGCCTCAGCGGTTGCAGCTCTTCTCCAGCGCGGATTTCCGCGGTGAGCGGCACTCGAGCGGCGCATCGCTCGGTGCTGAGCGCGGCACCTTGGAGGTACGACTGATGGCAGGGGGGCGTCCTTGGCATGCTTGGATGGCAACAAGGAATGGTTGTTGAAGTGTCCCCCAAAATGGATCAAAATGGATGGTTTATTGAGGGTTCCCCAAAATGGATGGCAACTTGAATGGTTGGGAATGATTGTTGAGGGTTTCTCAAAAGGAGGGGGGTCACCCAAAATATATGGTTTATGACTAATAATGGTTAATATTGGATGATTTGGGGGTACCCTATTTTCAGAACCACCAATAGATGGTTCATTCTATGAATGATATTGATATTGGATGTGGTGGCCGGGACTGCAAGAAGAGGAGTGATTTATATTGGATGATTTTTGGGGTCCCCTATTTTTAGAAACCCTCAGTTGATGGTTCGCGTTAAGGAATGGAGAATCCATGGTTGGGAATATCTGCTGATTACAGTTGTGTTATGCTAGCAGTTAAAACAAATTACATTTATGCAAACACGATACAACATAGAACGATCAGTCGCAAATATGAGAAACTTGCAAAACCAGCCAGCAACAGTGCCTATTTCCGCCGTGCAGAAATACCGAAGCCAAAGACTCAAACGAATGTCAATGGAGGTCTAGGTCTTGCCCCGCAGAGCATCAGATTGATGCCACTACCAGGTTTGATGATGGTGGAGCATGTTGACAATGTTTACTGAGACAATTACTGTTGTTTCTTAGCTGAGGATATTATGATTAATTGAATATTGACTACTATCTAAGAATTAGATAAGAAACAACTATCATAATTGTAATATTCTCAGTAATCCATTGAATGATGGCATCCAGCTTGTCTTTTCTTGTGGGCAAAGCACTAACCACCAGCATATCTTCTTTTGGAGGTCACCGCCACGGCGTACACTTCCACAAAGAGCAAAACAAACGCTGAAGCGCGGTTCTGGGTAGATCCTTATCTTAATAGACCACCCTCAGTTGACCTTATAGGATTGGTGATTTCATGTGAGTTATCCCAAATGTAGCATTTGTGCAGAAAGTGATTGAGACCACCAAAATTAATTGCAAAGCTGATAATATAAGTTCTTTTAATATGTTCACTATTAACTGGCACCTTCGTTTGCAAGTGTGCATGATAAAAGTGCCCTTTGAAGATACCTCCAAGCAATCATCGTTCGGTACATGTTGACATCGTCATCGTCATTTGTTGCTGGACATCACCTTCCAAGAGCAACATTGATTGCAGGAAAACATCACAACCATGTCTAGCATGAAGAGGCACATTGAAACGCTTCCAAATTCCATAATTAAGCCTCTTCTTGGTAGTACCGCACATACTCCCAGCAAATCACTGCCTTCACGACTCATTTAAGTTTAAGCCGAGACCCTGCTCGATCAACAGCAGGGTAATTATCCTCTGAAAGTGATTCCTAGCATGTGCCCTGATCCTTGCCCCAGGGGTCTCCAGCAGAATCGATCCGCAGCAAGCTGACTTTTCTACGAGCCATCCTTGATCTGCGCCCAGCACAAGTTGAAATGCGTCCGCAAGTTGCATGTTCTGCAGATGAGGGATTGGCTGCACACGTCGCCGTTCACTTGGAGCCTCAGATGGCAGGTCTCTTTGTTTTTTTCGACATCAAAAGGGCAAAGTAACCCACACCAAAATACGATTTGGTGGTAAGACCCAGACTAACTGGCTGCTTTTACTTTGTTTTAACTTTCAAGATTTTCAAGTAACTTTGTTGAAAAAACAGCCCAAACAACCCAAAAACTGCTGTGAGCTGAGATGAACTGAGTAGTAAAAGCAATCGGTAGTTAACAACCCAACAGTATGCTAACAGTAAAACTTACCAACTGTTGGCTGCTAATGTTAACCTAACTGGTAAATGTTTGAGTAGTAAAACTTAGCAGCCATCAATAGTTAACAACCCAAAGCTTACCCTCTGGTAAACTAACCTGGCAATGGAAAATCCACCAATGATTGGTGTTTTACCAGGGTTTCACCATAAAATATGGCTAAAATCCAGCCAGCCAGGTTAGTTTACCGGAGTGTACCTGGTACTTCTGGGGAGCAGAGCTGCAGGTGGGAAGAGGGTGTTCCCCCACTGACATGTTGCGGAGTTGCCCTGGCCCGTCACAAACTTCCAGCCGGGTGGCACTCCTCGGCGCAGCCAACTCTTCACAAGTGGCCCAGCAGCAGGAAACCAAGGCCCTAAGGACAATCACAACTGATGTAATGTTAGTGAATATTATGTAATCAGTGAGTAAAGAATACTAGTATAAAAGAATATCAATCACAACTAAGGACACTTCATCAGTGAATATCAGTGATCATTAGAAGTTCTATTCATTCTTTGTAGTGACTGCACAGTACACGAATGCAACATATTGCAACCGCAAGGTTTATGAGACCCACAAAGTCGCCTCTTGAGTTGTACAACGCCCTGAAATGTTGTTCTTCCATGGGGAAACTTGCACACCATCTATAATATATGTCCCGGATGCTCTATGGATGGCATCTGGCTCTCAGGTTCTGAAGGGAAAAATGGCCTTTCCAAGGTCTAGGCTATGTGCGACTCTTGCGGCTTTCAATTGTAATCAAACTTGCTGGGGTGATTTCCATTATTTGGTGGTTAGTTGCTAGTTAGTTGATGGTTCATTCATGGTTGACTGATAGCTACTGTAGTTGATGGTGACAATCACTTTCTATAAAGTCAGCCACATGTTTTCCATATTTGGGAAGCAATGCAAATGCTTGAAGCCAAATAAGTACTCTCTGGCAGAAAGCAAATAATCCACCATTTTTAGCAGGTTTACATATCAAAAGCTGAACATTTTCACTTCCCAAATCAATTTACCAGGGTTTAGTGCTCATTAGTTACTTCATGGCTTCTTTTCCCACCAAGTTGCGGCAAATCTCCAAGAAGGTGCCATTGTTCCACTCCGGACAAACGCCCATGGCCTCCATAAATGCCGGTAACGTGAGCTGACTATCCGGTGCAATGGCCAAGGAATGCGGTAGGGTCCACCAATATCCACACTGCTTGGCGGGCGCTCCCCACACGCGGTGCAAGAGAATCCCTTCGGTGTTTTTCACGATCTGATAATCCAAAACACCACCTTTTCCGGGCTGCATGTTCAATGCATACTTCTCGGCAGATTTCTGCAATTGCGAAAAGTCGGGGTCGCTTTCATTCAGGACCTGCAAATATGTGGGTAACGGATAGTAGAACACCTCTGACTGCCGTTGAACCTCTGGCTCCGAGCGCACCAACTGAAGCGCAGCGATTTCATCGAAATCAGAGCCACTCTTGGCACCCCGAACAATTTCGTAAAAACAAAGACAGTTCAGTACCGCGAGGCCAAAGCCCATGGCTGAAGAGCTTCCATGAATTGAAACTTGAGCCCCAGAGCTGAGCCAAATCAAATCGCCAACAAGCTGCGTTTGTTCACATCAGCAGTCGTCAGCTATCAACGTGACGTTGCGGATTTTTGTTGTTGTTACATTACTAATGGGAGATCTACATGCTTGTTGATGTTTGGATGACTCATGGGAGCGATGGATTTGCACAACGACATCCCTGCTCCCCCCGACTGCTAAGATGGATCTGCGACCAGCCATGTGTCGTCCCCAGAAACACTGCCAGTAACAGCCCGCCATTGCCTTCATGCTCTGAACATCTCAGTCCCCAAACACTCACCAGAACTCGCCCGCCCCAGAAACCCAGCAGCTGTTTGTTTGATATCGAACCCAACCGCAAGGCGTCATGTCTGACATGCAAGGCTGTTGAAACGACTACCATTTTCGGGGGCAGTTTCCCCATCATTTGCGCAACAATTTGCCATGGATTGCATTGCATCCACCATTTTGATCTGCTTCCAGATAACTGTTGGTTCGTATCCTGTGTTGAATGTTGGCGTCGGCATATCAACAGCAAACCAGCATGCTAGATATACAAATAGATGGCATCCCCTACAAAATACACATAGATACACACAGGTAGGCAGCCACCAACCAATCAATAATCCATGTCGGTTGATCATTGATAATTCCCACAAAATTCACAACTCTTGACAACTTCCATTATTGCGTGATATTCCCTGTAAGCCATCTGAATCTTTGAGAACCAGTAGTAAATCATTCAATAGAACAATGCTAATTCTCCGAGAACCATTGCCTGCGAAGCATTCATGAATCTGAATTCACCATTGCTGGTTGATGAACCCCAACATGACAATTCAATCTGATGAGTCTCTCTTGGTTTCAGTGATTGACTCCGGACAGCGTCAGCCATGGATGTGTGGGAGTGGAATTACAGCGCTGGCTTCATAACCAACAAACTTGCAGGTCAATAACTATTGCTATAATAATATCAACGACGTTGAAACTCGTCATCTCGGCCAGAGACAGTGATGGTTGATCATCCTTGGTCAACAATTGTGGTGAATACCCCTGAAATGGTGGACAATTGTGGAGGTTAATAAGTATGCCGATCTCTTTGTCAGTGTGCTTGAATTGACTGCCTAAACCTTTCTCATCTGCAGAATGAAATGCTTTACCACAAAAATCCAGTCATTTCAGTGAGTACACATATTCCACAGAGCCCAAAGCACCCCAAAGCCAACTTGGTTGTCCTCTCGCCCCGCAAGCACCAAAATGTGTGTGACAGTTCATGCTTTTGGTGTTCGCAAAACAAAGTGTCAATTGGTAGATACCATTGGCCCCCAATTCACCATCATTTTTGGAGGTTCAAAACCAATATTTTGGAAGCTAAAACCCTGCGTTTTTTAAGGGCCCTTTAGGGGCCCATGGTAGATATTGATCGATAAGGTTTTCTAGACAGAACAGGCAACTACAGTCTAGAAGACGTCTAACATCCTCAGCCAGTGATCTGTCTTCAACTCTGGACTGTCACAAGCCGCAGAGCTTTGTGACTAACTACAGTATCAGTTGCGGTAAATGCAACTACAGGTATCAGGTTAAATGACGGTCAGCATCACACTTGGGAGAAAGATATCTAATTCTATGATGATTCACTATTATCTCTGGTTGGTGGTTTCAACTCGTATGAAAAATATTGGTCAACCAACCATGTGCTAATGATTACTAGGGAAAATAAAACATGTTGAGCAAACAACCAACCAAATCTATTCGAAAAAATCAGTCAACTACCAACTTCTAATGCCTAGCAACCATCATTTAGCTACTCGGATCGGTTTCGATTCGCAACTTAGCTCACTGCTGGGCTCCGGTCCCTTGTACCAAGGAGCACAGCGAGCACAGGGACTGCCATCACCGCCAGTGTGGACCATCTTCCACCAGGATGCGGTAGGATCTCAGCTTCAAGCCACGTAAGGGTGGCGCGAAGATACGGCACTAGAGGATTGTCCACAAAAGTGTAGTTAAGAATGGCTGATAATGCTTAAGAGTGCTTATTTATGATGGTCATTAGATGTCATTAGTAATTCTCGATGATTATTGATAGTGTGTAACAAGCGTGGTTCATATGGTTATTTATGATGGTTGATAAAGGTCGGTAATGGCTAATGAGAACCGGTCTGTGAAGTCCCGAAATTTGGGGAACCTCAATGATGCTTCCGAACTGGTTATCCACAATTATCCACTCACTAGGAGAGAAAGTTATCAGATGGGTCTTATTTCTTCAGTTCCCCCTCGCCCCAATAGACCCACACACACAGTTTCAAAGATGTGCAGGTTCTTATGTATCAGGCACCATGACAAAGCTTGGCTGCCGCGAACCAACGAACTTTTAGTGCGCCACATTCAGGCATCATGCATCATGACAAGTGGAGTACATACGCATTGTCTCAAAGCATGTAAGCTGTTGGTGTCTTTACTTCGCTGTTCTTACAATCATCATCAACCATCATCTATCCTGTTGTTGGTTCTGATTCTCTATGCTTGTCCACTACATAAACAACTACCAAGTGATCATCATCATCATCATCATCATCATCATCATCATCACCACCACCACCACCACCGCGTCGTGAAACAACATGAATCGTCGCTGTGGTCACTGTTCCTTGCCTCAGCAGCATTGGACCACTGGGCAGGCTGTTGAATTCGCAGCGTTGGCACTGGACGCAAAGCGCACGGCTCTGGTGCGAGCATGGCAAATGACGCTGAACTTCACAGCTCAGGGAGCAAATGATCATGAAAATGTTGGTTAGTCATGGTTAATGCTGGTTGATGATGCTTAGTAGTGATAAGCAATGGTGGACGATCATCCGCTTCAATGTATGTTTGTGATGTAATGTATGTTTCCTTCACTATTCTTCAGATTCCTTTTCTAACTTGGTCCTTTCAATAAACTTCTAATTTGTTGTTTGTCCTTGTAGCCATGCCAATCCTGCCGCATTCTTATCGCAGGTCGAGTTTCAGTCGTACCTTGGGTTCTGCGTAAAACACTGCCAGTGGCTCGGGTTGCCAACACATGGAACTAGCACGTATCTTGTAGAACCTCAAAGGATTGCTTTTAAGGGGACACCGTTGATTCGCATAAGGCAAATGACTTTCTGCAAAACGGATGGCCATCCTGCGAGCCAGCATGAAGTGTTGTCATGGTGTCAACGCAAGTTTTGTTGCGTGAGTTTCTTGAACATACTGGATGATTTTCTGGTTAGAAAGGCCAACCAAATCGGTGATAGTCCTACATCTGACTAACTGATGATAATCCTTAATGATAGGATAGGAACAAGCCATGCATCTTTGGCTATCTCAAACAAATTAAATCGGACATGGCCGTTGACGGGCCATGATGTGCTGGCCTCGTATATGCACAGTCATTCTTAAGCACGTGGGCGACGTGGGTGTTTCTCAAGTCATAAGGGGGTTCCAGTTATCATCATCCTGTATCAAGCATTCATAGGCAACAAACCAACCATTTTTGGGTAGCCCTATTTTGAGAAACCACCATTTTGCACAGAGCATCATTGGTAAATAGCCATCACAGGTCAGCATCATCAACAATTTGATTGTTGTTGACTATTGCCGGTCATTAGAGAAACCATCAGTAGTCACCCTACCGTGAACCCCATGCTTTGGCCGGGCGTTGCCACCTTTCAGCTGCAGAAACAAAGTCTATGGGGCTTGCTCTTGAAGTTACTGTTGATGCAGTCACGAGTTCATTGAAGTCGTGAAATGCGAGAGGCAAGGCATTTTGGTTTTGTGGCAATATTTGAACTCTTTTTCAGCCAAACAGCAGGATTCCTGCTAAGAGTTTGAGTTTGCAATCGTCTCTCCCTCGATCAAGTGTAGTAAACTTTGACTTGGATGGACCGGGTGTCCACTGTAGGAGCGGATTCCCGATCCAAACCCTGCCCACCTCGTTCTGACCAGGACATCAGAAAGGTTTGCAGCGTGTTGGTGTGGCCTCGCAATACCAGAACCAGACATGAAATCACCTGTATTCAAGGAAAACTTGTCAACAGTAAACAAAAATCCCGAAGAATGCTCTGAAGGTAAAGCTGAGATCCGGTCTCCAAGTTCACCATGAGCCAATGATTTTCGGCCTCTTCTCGGGAGAAGGGACACTCCTGGCGTCCACATGCAAGGTGTGCCCAACTAGCAGTGGACAACACGTAACTGCCGAAAAAATCATCACAGTGCAACAATTCCCTTCCCCCCCTGATCCTCAACAACCTCCTTGCCCCTCCGGAAATGCAAAGATTCCAAACTAAACCCCAGGGTTTCTTGGCGCGGACGACGCTGGAAGCAGGGTGCCTTGATACCATGGACCCTTCTTTCGCCCGCCTCAAAATGGGATCTTCTGAGGCAGGTCGTGGTACCGATCAGCACGTCTTCGAAGATGCATGACATGCGAAGGAGGCTGGGATGCTTCCTCGGTCACGACCAGTTGACCATCGACCATCCAACCATCCAACCATCCAACATCCAACCATCCAACCATCCAACATCCAACCCCTTGAGCTTCAAATGTCCCAACTTTGAATGGTTAATAGTGACGTTCCCGCGGTTGATGTGTGCTGAGTCAAACTTTATGATCATCATAGGTGTGGCTCATATATGGAAAATCAGCATCTCCAGTGGGTCAATCATCTGAATGGATTTTCTGCCCGCATCCTATATTAGATGTTTGATGAGGGTTGGCATTGGTTAAACCCTGCAGAAAAAGTAGGTCAAAAACTGCGGTAAAGCGCGCATTCGGCTTGTTGGTTGATAGGAAATACAGCACATGGAAGTACACCCATATTTTTTCCCGCTGGACATCATCAAAGCCGGTGCAAGCGGTGAATATCTAGCTAGTAGCTGCTGTGCATCCCTCTTGTTTGGTGCAGTTCATGAAACCGATATATCTAGCCAATAACACATGGTCATCAGAAAGGCTTGAGAGCCTCAGTTGATCATGTTTGCTGCAAACTTACTGAGCAGTGGAATTCAAGCTGAACATCCGGGAACCCGGCAGCATAGAGAGCCTGGTGTTCAAGTGTTTGTGGATTATGTACACTACCCTGTAAGGATATCCTGCTTGTATGTATGCAGGGATGTGAAAAACTATTTGTATACAAAATATGATGTTCAAATCTGCTATTTGTGTTCGCAAGCGGATGTAAGCCCTGTGCATGCAAGACAATCCTTATGAAGCCTGCCTGTATCGCATTGGTAGCCCTCTTCTGCAATGTGCTACACCAATCGACCACCAATAATTGGTTGTATATGGCGCAACTCGAATGATAAGTGATACGTTGATACATTAAATTGAAGATACATAAATCTCTCATTGCCTGTGCATTAGTCATGCTACGACATACTAGCATTTGGCTATGTATCTTCGTCAGTTTCTGGAAGGATCACCAGCGACGCAATCTGGTCACTAGTCTTGACCAATTCCATGATGCTGTACCACATGGATACGGAAAAGCTTTGGGGGGTATCCGCTGGTGATCTAACATTGCCTGAAACAAAACTCAACCTGGCTGTAGATCATTGACCTAGAGATCACTTTTCTATGTGACATCACTGCGGGGTACCACCATCTATGGAACCATGATATACCGACCCATCTCCCATCACCATGGTTGCCCTGAGACCCCGTGCCAGCGACTGCCACTGGCAGGTTCACAGGGATCGCGACGCAAAAGCAGGACCTGCCGAACTGGTGGATACTTCCAGGAGGTTCAGGTTGGCACATGTTGGCACCAAATGTACATACAGCAGTCATTATGTAGTCCTGGTTGGGTTGGTAGTCAGCCAACCATTCCAACTGTTGGGGAAAATAGAAACTGTCAATGAAACCACCCACCAGCGCCTGTCGTTGTTTGTAATGTTTTTCTTCACTACTCAAATGAGTTGTGTTTTTGTTTGACTTAAAGTGTTGGATAACAAACATTCATGGTTAATTACTCACCTTTACTACCATTTGGTGAACGCATTCCTGGTAGCTCCTGGCCTGGCTCCCCCTTTCAAAGGGCTATAGGGCAGGATACCTTGGCTCCTCGCCTCCCCCCTCCCACCAGCTGCATGTGCCTCTGCAAAAGGGACCAAGGCCTGATGCAACTGCAGCGCAACCAACGGCGTGTGAACGGGACAGCTCTTGGAGAGCACAAAGGGCGGATTGGATTCTTCTTGGGGGGGTTGGTTTACAACCCACTTTTCTGTATAGGTGGATAATACTGGTTAATGACCCCAGCTAGCTATATATATGGTTGAATGTCCAGAATGTTGGTTCATAACTATAGGCTATAGGTTTGCCCGGTAGTTCCGCTAGTGAACTGACCTAAGTTGACTAAAAGTTGGGGGTACCACTCTGTACCCAAGATGTGAAAACCGCCAATGGGTGATCCTGAACTCGTGGTTCCAGTGGCACAAATGATTCAACCTTTTCTTGGGGAGGATTTATCGTGACTTGTTAAGTTCCAAATGATGGGCAAACAATTGAAGTGAAGCCAGCGTGGCTTGAAATCCAGAGACATCCAAACCAAGGATTGAACACAGACATATATACAATCTGAACTAACCAGTCCAGATCCTGCAGGATTGTCTTAGCTACATGTTTCAAGACCTAGCCTCAGCTTCTGATTCTGTCACCGTTGAGTGGGTAACTGTGTTTGAATCGAAGGTGGGCATGCAATTGAAGTAATGTCTATAGTGTTGCCTTTTTAAAAAATGCAATGAAATGCCTTCGAAGAAGAAACACAATCTAAGACAAATTCAGCATGGGATATGTTAGACACTGCACCCTTCAACAATTCTTCGTCTGCAGGTCAACCATCGCTTGAAGCCCTGTTGTTTAGGAAGTGTAGACGTTGAAACAACAACTTTTCTCAGACCATGAAATTGCTTCATGAGGCCAGGGAGTACCACTTGCCCAGAGTGAGAAAGGGGATCAACGTTGCCTGCAGTCAGAAAGTGATCAAACATCACCACCTACGACGCTGAGCTCATCGTGGAGATTAATCTACAGTTGCAAGAGTGATCCAACATCGCCAGCCCCATGAAACATTATTCTCATTGTGTTTCTGTTTCTACAGTTGAGAGAGGGAACACCTATCCCAAACGCTCATAAAACTTGGTGCTCAAGGTTGACAGAAGATTTGTGTTACCAGGGACAATAGGCAGATTGGCTTATCCGTATGTAGCCCTAGTGTCAGCAACGCGCCTCTTGCCACTTGCTGGGATTCACTGGGATCGACTCCTGTCACAACGTCACAAAGTTGGCACGGGCCGTGATGTAGGATGCCGATGGGAAGCAAAATGCATACCCAACATAGGTCGTGGTTGTCCCACAAATGTGTAGGCCTACAATTGAAACTGACCGATATCTCACGAATTTCAATTCTGGGCACGACGCAGGCTATGTCTTCACTTTCCACTGTCATGCTGCTGCATTTGCCTCCATACTTGTTAAACACATATGGCTGTGGGTCAAAACTCTGTACCCCTGGTTCCCCCACTATTAACCATTGTTTTCCCTATTATTGTTGGTGGAAATCCCCCATTGGTTGGTTGATCAATATTGACCCACAGCCATATTAATTAATTAATCACTTGCTGCGTGGAACACGATCCAAATGCTCGACCTCTCCGATCCGCAGCAATCGGCAATTGGAATACCTGGCGATGGATTGTTGAATGCTGACCACTACAACTGGACAATGAAAAGGATTCACAACAATAGTCGCAGTAATTCAGCGGTTACTAGTGATTTATAGCAGTTCATAGTGGTCAATAGCGGTTCATAGTTGCAGCAATCATTGCTGATAAGGATCACGCGCGTTTACTCGTGGTCAATACGGGCTACTCATGGCGGATCATGGATCATGCCTTGCTACGAGGGTGGGTAATGAAACCTGCTCTGATTCCATCCTGTACAACAGCATGGGAAGCAAAGAGATGTCACACTGTCACACCCCAGAAAAAAAGTCAGGCGCATTCGGGTTGGTAGATAGCAAATGTTTACTGATCGAACATCAAATGTATGTAAGTAATATATACTTATATCATTATAGACAAAAGACAGCACATATGTATCTATCTATCTATCTATCTATCTATCTATCTATCTATCTATCTATCGTTCTTATCTATCTATCTATCTTATCTAGCTTATCTATTTATCTATTTATCTATCTAATCTAATCTAATCTAATCTAATCTAATCTAATCTAATCTAATCTAATCTAATCTATCTATCTATCTATCTATCTATTTATCTATCTATCTATCATTCTATCTATCTTACTTGTCTATCTATCTATCTATCTATCTATCTATCTATCTATCTATCTTACTTGTCTATCTATATATCTATCTATCTATCTATCTATCTATCTATCTATCTATCTATCTATCTATCTATGTATCTATGTATCTATCTATCTATCTATCTATCTATCTATCTATCTATCTATGTATCTATGTATCTATCTATGTATCTATGTATCTATGTATCTATCTATCTATCCAACTATCTATCTATCTATCTTACTTATCTAACTCATCTATCTGTCTTACTTACTTATATATCTTACTTATCTATATATCTATCTATCTTACTTATCTATCTACCGTTTCTACTTATCTATATTTATTACTTATCTATTTATCTTACTTATCTATATATCTATCTATCCATCTATCAATCTATCTATGTACATATTTATCTATTTATCTATCTATCTATCTATCTATCTATTGAAAAAAATATCTATATATCTATCCATCTATCTATCTGTATACATGTTGTACACATATTCCTGACACAATATGAATATCTGTATTTGTATATATATATATATACATTATGATGCGAATTGTTTACATGTGCGTCTTACACAAGATCAACCATTCATACTTATGATCTCCTTTGCAATGACCAACCCCCTGATTTCAAAATGGCTGGAATGCTTCCTTCAAACAAGGGTCCTTTACTCTTATGAAAACCCTTACATACACACATCTGATATAATATACTCTCATTTTACTTGAATCAGAAGTTGTTGTTGTACTCATCAAGCAAGGGTACCCCCAAAGCATGAGAAGCGGCCATATTTGGGGGTACTCTATAATATAATATATAATGTTACAATAAACGAACATTGTCCATGCACCTATATGCATGCATCTGTCCATATCGCGTTGCAAAGCAGTGATGTCTCCCCAGGGCACTCTGCGGGTCCATCGGACAACACCACGTCTTCTCCACGTTGGACCTGACGAGTGTGTCCCGGACAGCGAACAACGAGTCCTGTGGGGCCTTTGGGGCTCGCTAGTACCGCTGGTGAACATTCTATCAATGACGGAACTGTTCCAACTGTTGGGATGTTCAGCCAACCAATCTATGAATGGCAAACATTGACCCACAACCACCAGCGTTGCTGATAAGTTTGCGATGTTCTGGTGGGTTTCTTCAAGTTCAGCTTCTGTTGCAACTTCTTCACAACTGACTGGTAGACCTTGGAACGTCAATTGGGTCATCACTATGGTTATAGTTGTTGGTTTACCCACCTTCTAGGGTTATTTACTATGGTTAGATCCCCTTATAGGAATAATTGCACATCCAAGTACCAGATTTGCCGTCAAATTTTGCACCTCCCTTCTCCAGCAACTACATTATGCATGACACAAACATTTCTCTGTGGGTGAAAGGGGAGGAAAAACATGTCACCCTTTTGGAATTCCAAGAAAGAACAGCATCTTCTTTACTGGACTGCTTCATGGCCACAATCATGTCACCTTTGTTTACTAGACTTTTTTAGAGTGCAAGTGGTTAGACAAGTAAAAATACAAAAAGTTCAACACTTTTTTGCGCAGTAGTGCAAATATGTGTGCAATTGCAAGCGTATGAGTTGTTCCATCCACGCCAAGGGCACTCAAACAGCACCCCATCCAAAACATCTTCACGACTAAGCAACTGTCACCAACACGTCGCGATTTGGGAGAACAAACTCTGCCAGCGAGACAGTCAATCCAACAAAGCCATCGAAACATATGGCAGTGGGTCAAGACTGAACACGACCCCTCCTGAACATTCCGATAAATTGAAAGGAAGCAGGGCTTTTTCTTATCACCCAAAAACATGATGAACCAAAGTTAAGTTGAATTAGTGAACATTCCTCCTTCATCTTGCTTTCCATGTTGACCAACGCGTTACCTCTTCGTGGATCAGCGAGTTGCCAAAGGTCGACTTCGGGTCCCGTGCCAAGCAGATCTGCTCGCGAGCTCGAGAGGTTTGTTGACCATGGAATCTCAGCGGCAACGGTGGCGGGTTTGATCCCGACATTGTTTATGGACAGGTTCATACAAGGTGGGCCCCTAACCAGCTATAGCCGTTGGATTATAACTATGGTAACTACCAGTTATGGAAGATATAACCATAGTTTAATGGTTTACTCATCAACTTATCATACTGACAGATCAAACAACGGCCCATGTTTTGATCATCACAACACCAGTCATCACAATATTCACAATAATTGCAATCATCATCATCATCATCATCATCATCATCATCATCATCATCATCATCATTTTGCCATTGTCTGACCATTAAAGAACTATCAGCCACTATGAACCCTTCCAAAAAGGATGTACTTCCCAAAATAGCTGGCTGGATTCCCAATTCATGAGGATCATGACCTGGGATGAGGCAGGGGGACACTGGGGGTACGAACCATTTTTGAATATTGCACCCAAATCTTACTGTTTCATAACGACCATCAAATGTGGTACCATCTCTTTTTGGATGTTTTTTTGAAAACCATTCCAGAACTATCAGCCATTACGGGAGTTTCTCAAAACAAAAGTATCCCCAGAGAATCCAATATTGTCATTTTCAATAATAAACCAGCCATCTTTTGGCTCCCCATATGGCTTAAGAAACCACCATATAGACGTTGTTTAACCATTACAGTGGGTGATGATCCCCCGTTTTCAACCACTGCAATCCCTGAGACCATGATGTATTATGAACTCTTACCATTTCTATCATTTTGGTTACCACCATCAACCCCCACTAACTACCACTACACAACCACCGTTCACCACCATTGACCTTGGTGACCCAATGATATTCTCATAGCCATCAGATCTCGGCCATTGCGCAACCACGTGGAAACTCGGCCAGGCACTCCCTCCAGACGGCGGCCGACACACGGCCATCCTGGCTCAGCGGAGCGTTGGCGGGCTCCCAACCACGGCTAGAACTGCTGGTTTCAAACTCACTAGGCTTAACTGCCACTTGGAAAATATCCGACAAAGGCCATAGTGTAGGAAAATGTGTAGGTGTACACCACAATCAATGGTTTGCTGGAGTTGTTTTCACAGAGTGGTAGGGTGTTGGCACCGAAGAACTGCGGGAAGAGTTGCTACAATTGAGTAGATGTGCTTGTGGGTCAAAAACCTGTTCTTTATTCCTATCATGCCAAGCAGCGGGCGGAAAGGCTACCAAAAACTCAAAAGATGTTCATGGCAAAATCGAAACTCCAGAGTGCTAATCCACAGCCTTAGCGCCACTAGTCGGAAGGGAACGAACAACTTGGGAAAGAGAGATGGTATCCCTGCGGGACAAACATGTCAAAACCCTGTACCCCTGGTGTACCATCAATAACACTCGTATTCGAACTATGATTGTTGGTCAACTTATCCCCCATACTTAACCACTACTGATCATTATCTAACAATTGCCCACTATAAGCCATCATTAAATCATAGGCAATTCACCATTGCTGATGGTGAAAGCTTTGATGGCTGAATATGCCAACCAGTATCAAAATGCCCGAATCCTCCAGATGGGGTTGTCCATGGTGGCACAGTGGTACACCCCAAGTTATTGACACTTGCAATGGGGAAACCACCTATCAGCTTGGTGTCTATAAAGGAACACCATTTTTGGACACACCCACATACTAGTACTTGTCGAACCATCATTATTGTTAGGTTATTACTTATTGCCCCATACTATTTACCATTACTAGCCAGTATAAGGGCGCACCATTCATGGACAAACCCATATGGCAGTGGGTCAAAACCTTGTACCCTGCGTTCCCCTATCATTAACTTCCTTGTTATTGGTTGGTCATTATCCCCCATTATTGGTTGGTTAATATTGACCCATAGCCATATAAAGCCACATTAGTCACCAGGCAGCCGCTTGAGATGACCGACCATGGCCGCTTGCCTCCTTCTGCGAAATCTTCTCCACGGAAAACTTCCGCTGCTCCGAGAAAAACGAGGAGGTCCGGCCACCAACGACAGACACCTGCTGCAACGCTGGTCAGCGGGACAGACTCATCCAGTATAGTTGGTGTACATAGCTTCTCTCCTCCTTGATATTCACAAGCTGGTTATTAACCAGCTTGTACACAATTAGTGTTTAGTTCCATATCAATCGACCACAGCTTCAGTTTCCCTTAAACAATAATAGATCTTTATCAATAGATCTTATATACTTACCTTAATTAACCACCCCTTCTGTATCCCAAAAATGGGTGAACCAGTGGATCCATATCCAACCATGCCAGGCCATTTCAAAACCATGGCTAGTGGTAGATCCATTCATAAACCACCCATATTTGGATGTGGAATAGATAAGTGGCTAGCTAAGGTAAACTCGGGGTGGTCTTTTAAGACACATCTTATGGAACAATCATTATGCAAGAAATACTGTTGACCACTTGATCTTGAAGGTTTATTCATGATTAGCTCCTGATTGATATGATGGATGTTCGGTTCCAGTCATGGTGCTTAGTAAGCCCGAGATCTTTTATACAAACCAGTGCATACTCATCAGTCCTGATCAACCATTGAGCATTCAACTATCAGCATGTGTCTTTTGTTAACTCAACAGTACCATCTGATATGGCTATGACTGTTCATCAAGCATGCCACTGTAACATTCACTATATACATATCTGGAGAGAGAGAGAGAGAGAGTTGTATGAACCAATGCCCATAGTAAATCATGATACTGTGAATTCTCAAGAAGCATCAACTGTCATCAACTAGTCAAAACCATTGACAATCATCAACGGTCAACAAACCTCAACCATTAACAATGATCAACCATGAAGTATCATCAACTACTAAGAATCATGAACCACTACCAATCATCAATCATTGACAATCACCAACCACTACCAATCATCAACACCACCATCATACTTAACTCATGGCTACTTCAAAGCACGGCCGAGTTCTCTGCGCCTCTGGATGTTGCTCCAAGAAGCGGAGCTGCTTCAACAGCCGGTCGGGTTCCGCCTGGATTCGGTGGCAACATGGAGGGGAAGGATGATGGGCTCAGGAAGGAAGCATGACTATCTGGTTGGTGGTTTCGACCCCTATGAAAAATATTAGTCAACCAACCATTTGTTAGTACCTATTAGGGAAAATCAAAAATGCTAAAAACCACCAAGCAGCTACAGGTTTGGGCTTTCTGAGTATTAGGAACCCCCCAAAAATCGTTGGATTGTTGCTGTAAATGATTAACGAAAGATGATTGGGGGGTTCCCTATTTTGAGACACACCCATATAAGTTAACTTAGAGTATAACTTGGGTAACTACCAGTTGTAGTAGATATAACTATACCTAGGTGGCCTATTAACATTTATGTACCACCTTACAACCAGGAGGGTCGTACAACGGAGCCCCAATGACCCGATGATTTAGGGAATGACCTGTTGGGGTGGTCCTGATTTTTGATGGTGATGTAACTTTGTGGTGAAACTGTTGGTTTGGTGCTCCAATGTCTCTGGATTGCTCACTGGAAAGAACAATATGACCCGAATGTGTAGATTCCATCAGTCACCTTGTTCCGGCTGGTTGGCTGGTGCACCCTCCATGGTTGGTATCAATAAAAATGGACAAAATCGGCGAGAAAGGTCTCAATGCTCCCAATGACCGTGGCACTGTATCCATGATCAGGGTTCGCTATGTAGGGACATCACCTCCACCAGCTGATTAGCAGCGAAACCTACTGGTTGCACCTCATCATCCGCGTCCAGTCTAGCAATGTAGGAGCCACGGCAATGAGACCAGCCCACTTGCAGTGAACCGCCCACACCTTGTTGCCTCAGCCGCGGAACATCCGTTGCATCTGCTATAGGGGCCAGGTTGATAGCTCGCTAGCCGTTCGGGTATCCTAAACAAACCCAGTGTCACCAGCTTGGGCAAGGAGAACAAATCAGCGCAGGCTCCGCGGATTTCAACTCTTGTGACTGGAAGTGTTGTTCTTTAGGAATGTCCTTTAGCTAACTAAACTATTCCTACAAATTCAGCAACTTTGATTCAAATGGCTAGCATTCATGCTCGCATGTGTTCTGTAATTGTGTTTCATTTTAGTTTGCTTCATCAGCATGACTAGCATGGTTAGCCTCCTTGTAGCTCCTGGCACCGCTTCCCCTTCAATTGGATAGCACTGGATACGGGCGGAACTGCTCCCATTCGCTCCCTCCTAATCAACAGCTATTATTGTTGGTTATTCCCCATAAGGAAGCTCATGTTTAACGATAGCCATATAGAACCACAAATAATCTGATGGTTTCCCTATAAAACATCATAAAACCACCAAGCCAAAATGATTGTGCTTGACAACTGCCGTAGAATTCGCTTGCAGTTTACTGCGTCTTCAGCCAGGACCCGTGCACACCGTCGCTCTCGATGATACGCACCTTAGTAGCGATGACGCTCTCTGATTGTTGGGTTAAGCCAACACATTGATTGATGATTAAAATTATTATCGACATCACCAGCCAATATCAACCATCAACCGGCACGTCGTAAATTGAGAATTTGAATGGAGGGGGAACAATCCTTAACTTATTGGCAGTGATAGCTGCCAACCTTCAAAAGTAATATAGTAACTGCACGAGGCGGTGGCAAAGGGTTCCAAAGATTCTAAGCTGTAGGAAAAGAAACCTGTTTGAGATGAAGTGATGGTGTGGAAGATGGATCAAAATGATTATGATGATGATGATGATGATGATGATGATGGTGTTTCGTTCAGTTGCTGGTGTTTTCTCTGCCGGTGTGTTTCTCTTCTGGTGTTCTCTCTTGTGTCTTTTCTGGTATTTTATGTTTATATGTTTTCGTTGTGGGTGTTTTTTCTCCCTGGCGCTTTTCCTCTGCCGTTGCCTTTCACTTCTGGCGTCACTTTACTGAGCTGGGACGCTCCACTAGGCTGTGACACTTACTGAACTAGGCTGTGACACTTTATTGGCTGTGGCATTTGCTTGGCTGTGGCATTTACCTGGCTGTGACACTTAGTTAGCTGTGCAATGTGCTTGCTTGGTTGTGGCGCTTACTTTGCTGTGACTGTCACTTGCCTGTGACTCTCACTTGCCTGTGAGAGTTTCTTGCCTGTGACGTTTTCTTGGCTGTGACACTTATTTGGCTGTTACATGATGATCATGATGATGATGATGATGATGATGATGATGATGGTGGTGGTGATGATGATGATGATCTTGTTTTGTTCCTAGTGGAACCTCCAAACACATTGCGAAGCCCTCATATTTTTTTTACGATGTTGATATGCAAACGCAAACCATAACCCCTAGCGCTGCTAGCCCATCAACTCATATTTACAGTGTCGATTTATATATATATATATTATATATTATATTATATATATATATATATCATCAACATACGTATGTGTATGGTGTAGTGTATAGATACATGTATATTGTATATGTAAACACGCACGTGTGTTGCTGTGAACTGTGATGAGTTGTTGGGTGAACTTTGATGATCAGCAGCGAAGTTCGGGCCCTGGCAATGCCAGGTCTCTGCTCGGCAAGTCGATGCAGCACCGCATCGGTCCGATCCTCAGACGCATCCTGATGGCGGTGCCGCCCCAGGCGGTGACTCAGACTGCTGAGATAGAAATCAACAAACGCGTAGCATCAAACATGCACAGCATGTATATGAATATGAATCATGGACATAATATATCTATCTATTATATCAATGTACTTGTGTATACTTGTGTATGAATATAATTGAAGTAAGTACACATATGTTCTTCTATGATTGTCTATGTTTGTTTCTGTATGTTTATAAATATATATATATATATATATAATGTATGGATCTAATCCAAAATCATTGTATGTTGGCTTGGCTCAGAATGCGAGTACCGAACAGAATACGGACTTGATCAGGATGAGAATAATTCGTACAACCCTATCTGGTCAGTCTATTCCCACTTCTTGTTGCTTATTATTTGCAGTTATCAACGATTGCACAAGCGTTTATAAAGCATCAATGAACAATCATGAGCCATATTGACCATGTAACAATCATCAACATTCATATACAGTCATTAACTATGTATTGACCACATTACAAACATTTTTCCGTTGACCAAAACCATGGACCATCATTAAGCCATCTCGGAAGCTCCCATCCAGGCGTCCTCCACGATGACCACCTCGTATAAGTTGGAACTCAGTCCGACCTGCGCGGATGTCAGGCTGGCCCACCAAGCTGTACACAGACCAACCGGGGGTGGTATGTCCTGCTGGTTTTGATGCTATGGTAGGCTATAAACAGCTATAGCTATTGGGTGTAGCATGGTGTAGCCGGTTTCCTGCTGCTATAGCATGTCCAACGAGTACGAGGTCTACAAGTCGGTGGTATCCTCTGATTGATGCTTATATTCTCGTGACCATACTTAACTCGGCAACCAACCACTGTTGGATATTGCATCGGCAAGGACTTGCGTCGACAACTCTTTGAAGCATGGGATGCATATTTGATGGTCAGTGATGGATAATAATGGGATCGAATACTGGCTCAAAATGATTAATAGAGGGATCTCATTAGACAAATATTTGGGAATGTTTGGGACATGAAAAGCGAGGGATACAGTTCAGGTTTAATTAATCTAGGATAGCAACCCACTCTGTCTCTAAGTCCGTGAAACACACATGTAGAAAAGGGTTCAACCCCCAATTAACTTCGTCCAACCAGTGGTAGAGAAGGGTCGGAAACCCAGCTATTGTGGGAACGAACACAATCTTTCTAACAAGAGATGAAACAACAAACATCCGATTGCTTTTCCTTCCCCATACTTGAAAACACACTTCTCTTTCGAAGAACCCTTTCCCAGGATCGTTTCCATAACCCTCCAGCAGTAACAACTGGCCATCAAAAACATCATGAGAGGTGGTATGTGATGGCCGTGTTACAAAGGATGGGTCATGGCTGCGGATCGGATGCCTGCTGCTCAATGGACCGAAGACCTCGACCACCAGCTGGGAAGGTGCTCAGTAAATGCTTTTTGGTGGTGAATGGCGGTTGAGATACTGGTTGGTGGTTTCAACCTCAATGAAACATATAGTCAACCAACCAACCATTTGGTTATATTACGGGAAGTTCACTCTAAAACTGTTGAGTTCATATTGAAATCTCATGAGTTTCATTGAAGCCTGAATGCCTGAATAAAGCTCTGACCAGCCGTCACCTCCTCAGACTCTACTGATGTCACCCCGAGTTTTGCCGGACTTTAACGCAGCAGGATGAAGGAGTGTTCATGGCATCACCTGCTCATCTGTCCAAGCATTAATGCCTCCTCAACCCGCAGATACGTTGCAGTCTCATGTTGTTTTGACTTCTTTTTGGATGAGAAAATGTCAAAGGTGATGGAACTGCCTAATCCCTG
The DNA here is from genome assembly GCA_009767595.1 of Symbiodinium kawagutii. Classification (NCBI taxonomy): domain Eukaryota; class Dinophyceae; order Suessiales; family Symbiodiniaceae; genus Symbiodinium; species Symbiodinium kawagutii. Next base: position 44,748 of record VSDK01017188.1, on the reverse strand, counting down.
CAACCCAGGACATTGTGCTTTTTTTTATTCCAACGTTGTCCTGACCCAACAGCCACACAGTTGGAAGTGTTCAGCTGTTCATAATTTCTAGTCGAAAGATACCCCAAGGCTCATCGAATCAAAGCCAAGTCGCAATCCTGAATAAAGAATTCACAATTCCGGGCTGGCACCAACCTCAAAGTGGACAAAAACATCGGACGTTTGCACAATCTCACTTGCCAAAGCTTATTTTTTTCAAGGATTGGATAGTATGACTGTTTGTCCAGCAACACTGATGATTCATCCACATTCACAGCTTTGGGTCAGTCCGCACCGAGCCGAAGAAAACCCGCAGGGATTCAGAGCATCGACATTGGATCGATTCAACCGACCTTGCATAAGTAGCAGTTTTTGAAGAAATTGGCCCACTGGGAATCTCTACATCTTGAAGGGTTCTATAGTCCAAAAATATGGATTTTGCGGCAACAACAACCCATAAATCATCAAATTCTTGGATGGTCTTGTATCCATCTTTTGGATACAATCGTTGGACACCACTGGTGTATCCGTTACAGTACGCGTGGTCAGCGCAATTCGCAGTGCCATCACTAGGAGCTGTACCAGGACACCAACGGAGTATCTGCCAGCTGCTGGGGCAAGCCTGCGACAACATGAGTTGGTCAAGGGTACGGTTCCTGCTCATGGGCTGTAGCAGATCCACCCACAAAGAAAGCATTAGAATGGATGGCTGTCAACTATCAACGATTGATACTGATGGCTAACAATTTACCTTTATCCACCAATGATATTGCCACTGACACTGGACAGAATGGACATATGGACAAGTCTCAGTGTGGCTTCTTCGCAAATTTAGAGCCGACCTAAAAATGGACGAGAACCTACACTACATATCACTACATGCTGGAACTCAGTCCAGCCACGTCAACAACATCAGCGGACGTTCCGTCCTGTCGTTGGGGCAAGTCCAACTTGAACCGTGTCTAGGTAGTGGTCTTTGTACCTGCACTGGCAAACACCCAGCATCACCATCCCATGCACACCACACGGCTGGTTCACTTGCTGGGCTCCAGCAAGCATTGTAAAGCATCGGACCCGAAAGAGCCTCGGACCCGGAAGGCATTGGCGGTCCCCACCCTGACTTGGACCAGCTGCAACTGCCGATCTGACCATTGCAAGGTCAAGGGAACTCAATTGTTGTGGTCACAAGCTGTGGAATTCTGGGGGAGCTGGGCTTTGGCAAACTTCTGAGGTCGAACTGAGGCTGCATTCTGAAAGGATGATCCTTGGATTTGGGGATTCTTCGAGGCCGAAAATCCTCACCATTGGTCATGATCAGAATGACTACTGGTAGTCGCAGTATCATTGTCACTGCTATTCACCACTATGGACCACCAGGGGGAACCACCGCTATTAAACATTCTTAACCATGGTTTGCCACTATTGTTCAGCATCATTCCTGGCAATTACTTCCATTTTGAACCACCATGCTTAAGCATTGCTCACAATCGTTGACCACTGTCATCAAACACCATTGACCATCCTTAATCACTATTATTCAAACTTGTTCGAAAGAATAGTTGCTTAATGCGCTTAATGGTGATATTAGTTTCAAGTAGCTGTTCATGAATCACCATTGAAATCACCATTACCTGTAAGCATCCTTCACAACCATCGTTCACAACAGATCACACCAGCAACATCGGTCACTGCTCGCCTGCATCGGTGGCCACTACTTTGAAGTAGTCCGTGACCTCTGCCTCACTCCATCCTCAGCTCGGTCCAGTGCTTCAGAGTTGGCGAACGGAAATGGTTCAGAGCTGCGAATGGTAGGAGATGGCAATGGCCAAGAGTCGTTCTGGCTGAAGAAAAACCTGAAGAATGATCTAGAATGGTTTAGAATGGTTGAGTACCGTTGAGAATGGATAAGCATGACTAAGAATGGTAGAACATGGCTGTTTGAAAGAGAGGTTCATGCTGGACGAAAACAATCCATCAACCAGTCATGTAAAGGAGTCATAGTATCAGGATATAGCGGGATCCACCGTACATTCTCAACCAACCACTGCCAACACTTCATGAGTTGAATGCTCAGTTTCAATCACGATGTTCAACCGTCATGGCATGTCATGGCTATTGACGGTCGAACATCGTGATTGATACTGAGCATTCAACTCCACTAGTGTTGGCAACGGTTGGCTGAGAATGGTTGATTGGTTATAGTGTTGGTACTGGATGGCTACTTGGGTGAAAACAGCTGGAATAATGAGAACAAAAACCATTATATGAAAATTCAACTAACCAGCAAGTAATCTTGAGAAACTCTTCAAAGTCATTGTAACGAATAGTTTAAGAAGCGAGTTCTTGTAGGATGGTACTCGGCCAGTTTGTGACAACATATGATAACATTCATCATCGGTATCCTAGCAAAAAAAACACAGTCGAAAATGAACATTAGGATAGTCATCCAGCGACGGTATCAAGATTTCTTCCATGAAATCTTTGAAATCATAGTGAAAAAAGATGAAAAAAGTAACGAATCAATTGAAGACCATCCAATCCATGCGTCCATTCATGCCCATCACGAAATATAATTAACTACCATACACTAATTTTACCTGAAAGGTTTCCAACGTAATACCCTCTGGTAAACTAACCTGGCTGGCTGGAAAACCCACCAATAAACTTGACCGTTTCCAAGCGGGTTTCTCTACAAAATATGCTGATTTTCCAGCCAGCTATGTTAGTTTACCAGAGTGTAGCTGACCAAAAATCACGATTTTCACCTGAAAGTTTCCAACATAAATCACAAATTTTAGCTCACCAAAAATCACGAATTTTACCTGAAAATTTCCAACCTCATAGCTGACCATCCACCATGAACCACCCTGACCATCCACCATGATGGCCATCAGCCAACGGCTCCCGCAGCTCACCGCCCGGGCCCCGGAGCTTAGCTGTTTGGCAAGACCCGGCAGGCGCCCCTGAAGCGATAGTCTACGCCACCATGGAACGCCATGATTAACCCTAGTAAATAGATGTAAATAGGTAGATTAGTAGTAGAATTACCATGAATTTAGTAGATTACCCATGATTTAGCTAGTGATTGATAGAATTTAGCTAGTGATTAACCATGGATTAATCATGAATTAGTAGATTACCCTAGTTTTACTAATTCTACAATCAGTGGTTGCCATGCTAGTGATTGATAGCAACCATGCATAGCAACCATGAATTTAATCATCTCCAGTTGATCAGTAGATAACTAGTAGAATTACCATGAATTTAGTAGATTACCCTAGTTTTACTAGCACAAACAGCTTGTGATTTATGCAACATCTGGACTCAGACGCGATTTATCTCCACAAATAGCTTCTGATCTTTGTTTATCCAGTACTAGCTGTCCTGGATATAGGTACCACATATGATCCCGACTCCCGGCTACAACCATCAAACACACTGGGCACTGCCATCCTAGCTACGGAAATGATCAGGAGCTAGCGTCAGTGGGTTGTTCTACGATCCTGTCAGCCTACTCTTCAGAGTGCATTGTCTAAACACAATGAGGCTTTCCATCAATCATACAAAGATAAAGCTCACCTTGCAGGTTATATCCCAGTTGACAAGTGTTGACGTCAAGGCTACAGTACATTTCTATTGTATAATGAATTATGCAGTATAAATTCAATTGCCGAATTGGTACTGTTTCGTTTCACCAGCTGTTTGCAAGCTATTGCCTGTCACTCCTGTTGAACCTGACAAAGCGACATCCCACATTGCCTTCCATTCATCGTAGAGGGTCCGGCGAAGCAACGTGTCCGCCTCTGTCTTGATCAGAATGGGAAACATGTTTCCAAACAGGGGCGTGGAAAGGTCTGCTGGTTGGTTGAGACTGGAAAAACAACTTTGGTTGAATACTGGGCCTTTTTATCATATGAAGAACGATCATTGCCAGGTAGCATAATTTGCTACTATCATCAGGTTTGCTTCTTTGACACTATGTGTATCTGGTTGCTTGTTATTCTTTGGCTGAGGTTGAAACATTTGTCTGCTTGCCACGCATGCAAAACAAATGGGAGCAACCCCAATACATGAAATGACATGTGGGTGGGTAGTTTAGCAAAGTCTACATGGGTATTGCCGCAAATATGCATGCACATCATTTATACACCAATCAATGCCACGGTTCTTATTGTTTCTCGCACTCTAGAGGCTCAAACGGTGATATCGCAGCACCATGTGACACAAAGAATTCACAAAAAACTGTTCACAAACTGCAACATCCAGAGACTATCAAAATAAGAACATGTGCAGTAGGAAAGCTTGTTGTCTAGTTGTCTACTATTCGATTAGGGCACTCCTCGTAGCTCCAACATGTTTCCCCCTTTAAAGGGATAGAACTGGGCTCCCTCTCAACCACCCGCCAGTTGTAGTAGGAAACATGGTTTTGCCCAAAAGCATGGAGCAAAGACTGCAAGCAATCTCGCAAGCGAACTCAGCACAAACCAGTTAGTAGAGAATCAACTTTATGAACAAACCACTTTGGCACAGAATCCAGGCTTCCAAGTCTTGGTTAGGGAATGATGGATGAGGAGGATTTGGGGGGGTCCCGTCAAAATCACAATTTGGCTTGGTCCCGGGACTGCTTGACAAAATCTGCTCGCAACCAAATGGTTGAGCCAAGGCTGGCTGATAGTAAATGGTTCATTGAAACTCAGAGGGACTACTCGATGGTTCTCTCAATTTTTTCTTTTCACAAACTTTTCTTTGCACATTGAGTCATATTCACGTAATGAAATGCATTCTACCGAACGGTTCCTACTCGTTCTTGCCCCTATTGGGAAGACATGTCTCTACTCGATGGTTGATGTTTCTGCTAAACAGTAGCTGGTTTGAGAGAAGTCAAACTGTGAAAATATGAAGGGATAGCAAAGCTTGAATCCCCCAGGAACATGTCTAGCAACAAAAGGCTCTCCGAGAATCCAACGGACCAACAAAGGCTGGATATGATGTAAACATCACGAGGTCATGTCGATTTAAAACCCAACAAAAAGGTTGCCACTTCACTTTGTGACATAACCATCAGAGACCAACCTACCATTTCGTTCCTCCTGGTAGGTCCTGGCCCCCCCTTTGACGGGATAGAAATGGATACCCCGAAGGGCTGAGCTCATCGCTCCCAGCAACCATAGGAATCATCACTGGGCCTGGCCTCGATGGTGGAGCCAAAGATCTTGGGATCTAAGGCAATCAGCAAGGGCTTTTGGAAACACGCAGAACCTGAGCCGCGAGCGCGTTGGGACATCGCCACGGGGAACCCCTGGGAATCCAAGGTCAATGAGATTCAATAAGTGTAATGAGTAGAAACCAAAGGATCAGTATGCAGCCTTGGGACCTTTTGGGAAGTGTCTTCTCAGTGGGATGTGAATAGAAGGAGTACAGGCCTCAGGCACCATGAGGCCGCAGCACTGATGTTGGCATTGACTTAAACCCATAGCGGCCAATGTCAAAAGGATCTTGGAGGAGACAACTCGTTGGCACAAACACGGTGATGCTGCGCATAGCCACAATCAATAGTACTTGAGCTACTTCAAGCTCACCAGCTCATGTAACAAATTATGAACAATGTCACTAACAAGTTTGCCTTCTGATGCGTCGGATCTGAGCTACTCTCAGGTTTGAGCAACCACCAAGTACTCGTTACTTGAGCAGCATTCTCTAAAATCTCCCGTAACTGCCAGTTCATAGAGATTTCCAGTTCATGAAGGATGCCCGTGAAAAAAAAGGGCGGCTCACAAGCCCCAAGCACGTTCATCCCTGAGCATCTTTCCACCGCCAATATAAGTTAATCATATTTCCACTACTCATAGTCCATGATTAGTACTTACACAAATTAGGCGATCCTTCATTCACAGTTGAGCGGTTTGACGCTTTAGGATATTCCCCAAAAATGGTGAGAAGCCTCTTGGCAATTTCCTCTAGCTAGGACGTTAGGTACCCTATGTAGTCATACTTTCTATTTCTAAATGGCTAGAGTTATTTTGCAAAACATATGGCATGCAGTTCTAACTATAGATATTTTACATTTTTCTGTTCTACATACAGTATGCTAATGTCAATATTTGATTCTAATTATCTAAAGCTGTATATTTACAAAACACATTTTTACATATTATATAGATATCTGTTAATGTTTCTGTTGGATTCTGTTGATATTTACTCCCCAACAAGCTAGATAGTTCGACCCATCATATTTTCTGGCTTGATTTGGTTGGTTCACAAGGGTCCCAGGGGTAGCAGTAGTGTAGGGAACCCCAGGTTTCCATCAGTTCCCTTGAGGCGGGGGCTTCCTTAGGGAGCCCGGCGGTGGCTGACTTCACTGCGTTTCATTCGTTGCCTTCGACTCAACCAATCCGCTGCCTGGAGCGGTCATGCTGTACCCCCCAAGCAGCCCAGGTGATGGTGTCAACACCGAACCTCCTGTCGACTCCCACTTGGGATGACTTGGATCTGTGGCTTGATCCGGGAATCCAACAGTCACATGAAATGAGACAGTGGTCAAGTTGTCTGTCTGATGTCTAGTTCTTAAGCTTCTTTCCAGCATTTAAATGTTGTAAAGGAAGAAAAGGAATCTGATGACATTATGAATATGATGAAACAAATACCTCTCACAAGTGAGACCAGTGTCGAGGCCGACCAGTTTAGCTGTGCCAGGACGCCCCTGAACAAACTATTGATTCCGAAGAATTCCAGCCTTTAAATATCCTTTAGTTGCAAAGTCGAACAAAACCAGAAACATCACAACTCAGACGCAGGAACCTGATCAAGCACAAGGCGTACCTTGCACGCAGGCGCACCTTGTCATCCATCTGCTGCAGGCTCTGCACGTCTTGCCCCTGCAATGCGGAGAAGAAGTGTGAGATCTGCGACGCCTCGGGAGCAGTTGACCGTGAACATGCTGAATGGTAGTGATCACGGTACCCTTGGCTCCCTTTTGATAGGTTCGAACCCATATTTTTGAGGGTGAAAACCTATCTTTTTTGGGGATTTGGAGGCCCGTAAGGAACAATGCTTGAGTAAATGTATTGGTTTGTCATGGTTAACGATGGTTAAGGATGGTTAATCTATTGTTAATGGTTAATGGTCCAACTAAGGTCAATTACTAGACGCTAGGGTGCATTGATTGTGGCTAATAATAATGGCAACTGATAAATATACTTGAAAAGTGTTAATTATAGTACTTGTATTGACAATGGTAAATAGATAATGGTTCAGAACCAGTAATGATATGGTTAATAGTTCTAGTCATGGATATGGTCCGATTAATAGTTCTAGTCATGGTTAACCACGGTTCACTTCTACTTCGTAGTAGTTGTTCATACTGGGTTAAGGTCAATCATTGTAATAGTATGTACTAGTGCTGAATATGGGTGGTGAATACTAGTTACACTAATGATTGTACAGTGATCAAACACCCCAAGAAACCGCTTAGAATCGCAAGTCTGCACATTTTATGGGGGGGCAAGGGGATCTGACACGAGGGAAAAGGATTGATCTAGTCACACACCAAAGACATCAAGTGGTTTGGCAATTTCGTTTGGCCGATAAAGAAGTAGGAACCATACATGTTGAACAGAGCTTCCTACTGCGTAGCCAAAATCACTTTTGACTGCTGGATCAGAAAAACTTGAGCAAACAAATTGTTTTCCTAAGGCTTGAACCGATTTGAACCTGACCATTTTTGCATGTCCTGACGTCCCCAGGCCAGGCTTTCTCACTCGCACAAGGCTGGCCGTCCAATCCAAAATCTCATCCCAACCGCTTTCTCGAGGCACCTGCCAAATATGCGCTTTGCACGTCAGGTGGATCATCAAATTCCAAGGTGGTAAGCCATCGCGAAAACAAACCAACCGCAGTTTAACTATTTTTTTTAGTAAGCCAGTATCCCAACCATAAACCAATCAAGATCATGGGATGACACAATGAGATTCATCATCAATCAAGTCCTGGTTGACTGGTCCCAGGGCAAAAACAGTGCTTGGCCGATGGTTGATGCTCATGTTCGGGGATTGATCAAGGAAACTCACCCCTTCAAGACAAACGGTTTCAAGGGCTGCACTACAATTTGAATCACGTTGGCGCATTCTGCACTATAGCAAAAACATCAGCGACTGACAAAGCTTGAACGGGTACTGTATATAGTGCATGTAAATCTACCTGTATCTGTCTCCCTCTGTGTCTCCCTCTGTTTTGGGAACTATATATGTATGATCTGGTCAAGCATATATAGCTCAAACAAAGTCTAGCATTTCTAGCAATGTAAAAATACATGTGTGTGCATATCACTGATCACACAAATCATTACATATCATGAATATGTGATTACAGTACACAAATGTACACAGTATGTACACATGAAAATTACATATCACTGAATATCACATGATATCATATGGCTGTGGGTCAAAACCCTGTACCTCTGATTCCCCTACTATTAACCATTGTTTTCCTTTTCATTGGTTGGTCATTATCCCCAATTATTGGTTGTTTAATATTGACCCATGGCCATATCACATATGTTCTTGCCTTCAAACATGTGCTTGACGGATCAAAGCCTGACCAAATGTCCGACCTACGAAAACATAATTTCACTTGACTCCTCAGGTCATATCTTATGGATGCATACTAGACTTGGACATGAATAGGCACACCCAACACGCATCGCTGTAACACATAAAAACACATGCCTCCCCTCCCCCAAGCAACTTTTGACTTGGTTTCAATGGCAGCCAGATCGGATAGGAGTAAAATCAACTGAAGTGTTTTCATCTATCGTTGCATGTTCTTGCCATAAACAATTAATTGTGTGGCTTCAAAAACCCTTGTCCATCCCGTTCATCATATCGGTTGGCTATAGATGTTCTCAATTAGCCAGTGCTCATGACCCCAATAAGCAGCAAGTATGCAATCGATATGCTCCCTACCTTAGTATACCCCCACCGTCAGCATACCTCAGAATCATTGGAAATTATTCCAGCATGGTTGCACATACATTCCCAAAATGATTCTGGGACGTGGTAGGTTGGTTGGGGTCGTTTCAAGCTATTTTTCAACATGTGCTTACGAGCTCTACAGGGCAAGGTGCCCAGAATGATTCCATGCAAAGTTGATAGGGTCCCTCCCCCCCTGCGTGCTTCTAAATGATTCCATGGAAATGATTCCAGAATAATGATTCCAGTAACCCACAGTTTGCCCCGGAATCATTTCTTAAGGCAGGAGGCATCAATCGATTATCAATCAACCAGGGTTCCGCTTGAGGGTGCTAGAATGATGAACAAGCAAATAGTTTGCTGCCGTAGACAAACCCATACATTCAACCACCAAATTTGGGATGCTCCCAATATCTGAGCTTCAAAGCAAACGCCGTCACAAAAAAAAATATTGCGGGTTGGAGCAGGGTCCGAGGATCTTTATTGCTTCCGTATTAACTTATCTATGTTGCGGGGAAATGGAGATAATTACCTATAGACCCTCACCTACTTACTTTGGTGCGATCGTGGTCAGCGGCTGTGAATCAACGTCGTCGGGATCACCGCTTCATACGCCATCTTGGAGGCGTCAAAGCTCCTGGTCCAAAGCCTGTGGCAAGGGCGGGCTGCTCAACACCGAACCACCTTCCAACAAGTGAAGTATTGATGTCACATTGAAGCTTAGCATGTACTTGGGGACACTTGTTCTTGTTCCTTTTTCTGTTGATTGTTGGATGATTATTGGTTGGTTGGTTGTTGCTGTTGGATACTCTTGATGTTCTTGTTTGTTCTTGTCTGCTAATTGTAATTGTACATTCTAGTTTGCGTGATTAGGTCAATAAAGACTATCATCGGAACTAACAAATGGATTTCAAACTGCTCAAAACTCGTCAGACGTGATGAATCCTACACGATTGGTTGCAGTAAGATGAGGATGTCCATCTCCCATATAATCCGTGCCCAAGATATAAACATTGCTGACAACAGGCAAGAGCCTGCCGTGAGACCACTCAAGACTTTCATCCACTAGAATCCTGTAGAAAAGAGAGTGAAGATCTGGAAACGTTTGAAATCCAGATGTTACATCCAGATTCCAGTGCAAACATTATGTTTCCATCCGAGCAGAAATCCTGGTAGTGGATCAACTTCGACATTTTCACATCGTGTGAGCAGGTTCTGCTACTCAAGATCACTTGAATCATCCTGGGAGCTGTCAGCTCATGCCATGTGGAGCCCCCCTGCTCTATGTCACGTCTCCCTTCCAGTGCTTCCGAAAATGACCACGATTGCCCAAGCATCTGGGCGATCCATCACCATCACTACCCATGATTCACCATTGTTACAGTAACCATCATAATCAGTGTGAGCATCAGTGTCACCATCAGCAAAACTATCAGGATAACTTTCAGTGAAACCATCATTAACCATCAGTGAAACCATCGACAAAACAATGAATTTCGACCTCCAAATACTACAGTACCCCTTCCGTCAATAAAATACCAAGAAGAGTTAGTTTTATTAATTATTAACAAAGCGAGGTATAAGGGATGATTATGCAAATGACAATTATGGACATTATTTAGCATCATTTACCATCATTGACATTCGATAACCACCATCAACCATTTTGTCTCGTCCTGACCTCACCGACAGTTGCCATCTGCTTTGGGGCCGGGCGACCAACGCCCAGCAGAAGGGGAATGAACCACCCTCAACCATATTTAACAAGCTTCTTAACCATCATTAACCATCTTATTAATCATCGTTAACCATCTTACGAACCATTTTGTGAACCATCATTCACATTCATTAGCATTCATTAGCCAGCTTAATATGTAACCATCATTAACCACCGTTGCCACCATTGATCCACTCCGAGCTCCCAAACAACACTTGAGAATCGTTGGCAAAGGGCTTCAAATGCGGCGCCGAGGCCTGCCGCTGTGGGCATCGTTTGGTGGACTTTATTCGTCCTTTTGCGCGTCGTTTTGTTTCGCCCACTCTTTCGAAAACTGATAGGTAAACCAAAAAAAACAAACGTCGCTTGTATGCTTGCGAAGTCCCGACTATATCGTTCTTCAGCTAAGTATGCATCCACCTCCAAATCTTCCTACCTCCCCCAGAGACTACTTTCAATTTATGTATAAATAAATGCTGCTGCTCATGTCAGGTACATACATTGCAATGTCGCCATCATTTCCACCTGGTGACGAAGCAACAAGTTTTGGAAGTTCCGAGTTGTGCCAGAAACAAATTCAAATAAATGCACAATTTGTCATCACTTAAACACACAACCAGATCCAACACTCTAGTACTTGCATTTAAATTTGAATTGTTAGAAAGAACACCACTTGTTGTAGGTCTACCCCACCTTTGTTTTTAGAGCTTCGACTGGAGCGCCATGTCAACACTGGTTTATAAACAATGGCTATGGCGCTGACTATGATCATGAATCATGACTGTCTAGAAGATGCTGGCTAATCATTGGAAAGCCTTGGAATCATCCCGAAACAACATCAGCTGTGATTAGTTTGATCATAAACTACTATTTGATTCCACCAGTCCTGGCAGCTCCAACTGGCTGCCCCTTTAAAGGCCCATACAAGGATACCCCTGGCTCGGAATCGCTCCCTTCTGACCACCAGCCAGTAAACCGACCGGTAGCTTACCATCGCTGGTTCCATGCCACTGCTGTGGAGCTGGAGCTGCTGGGGCGTACGCAAAGCTGACTCTTTGGAAAGAATTCCACTCGCGGGTTCCTCGGCGTCAAGCAGCGAAGCACGGAGTCTCGAGGCAAGACTTTCTGCTGGACAGTTGAAGAAAATACTGCTTCTCAAAATAGGTAACCCCAAAAAATGGCTGGACTATTACTCAAAAGGGTTAATAGTTGATGACTTGGGGGGTCCCGGCCCGGATTTTCATAATCCGCCATATGTTGAATGTCATTACTCATGGATGATGATGTTTGACAGACCTCTTCTCGCATCATGCTCCAACTCCAACAATCCAGGGAGGATTGCTGCACCAAATGGACTGCTTCACACAAAGTATGGGCTGCACGAGCCACAACGGTATGGTTGCCACTGGAATCACAGTTTCCCTTGCAATTGCGCAGACTTTGCATTGAGTCATCACTGGTTGAAAGAATGGACATTGCCATGCTGGAGGATACTATTTGGTCCTCCTGATCAGGCAGGACTTAAAAAAGACATGCAGCATCAACAAACATTTCTCATAAAATACAACTCTATCGCACAAAGAGCTGTAATCTTTCGCAACCAACAACCACCAATACCCAAATGCTCCATGTATGGTATATTCATGTATGTTCACCCACATTTACCGTTCACCTATAGAATGATCCAGCTATGTAAGATCCACACATTATGGAGTATCTAGGTTGACCACCGCGAATGATTCGTAACACCACCATCGTGACCCTACGAGTCGCTGTCATGCAGCCGCCAAAACTTCCATTGGACACAGCTGTGGATATGTATGGATTCTGAGGGTAACAAATTGTGATAGCTAATGATGGCTAATGATGCTCATAGCAAAGGGTAATGCTTGAAGCTTGTGTATGTAACTAATGGTTCACCATTACGGCTAGATGGGTGTTTCTCAAAAAACGGCTACTTCCAAATCATTCTTCATTGACAATGTATAATGAAAAGACACATAATCATTGGGATTCTTTGAGAAACCACCATATGATAGTTGTTTTCACCCATAAGTTTGTTGGTCCCGGATGATACCCCCATGATGAACCCGGATGCAGTTCCCTATGGCCACTCCCGGCAGCTCCCCGTAGCTCCCAGCCCTACCAAGGCCAAGCTCAACCTGCACCAAGGTACAGATCCAGTCGAACCGCAAAGGTGTCGTTGCGGTCACTCAAAACTGCCTGGAGCCACGAGGTGAGTGGCTGATTCGCTTGGTTTTTAAAGGATCTTCAGTGGTACTTACTGGTTTCATAGTGGGCTTTTAGATGTCCTTTAGTTGTAATTTCGGGTGGATAAACGGTTCGTTTAGTGCTTGCTTTGGGTTGAATCTTGGTTTCTAGAGAGTTTTAAGCCGTTTTCAAGAGAATCAATAGTGGTTCGTGACGACTGGTGGTGATCTGGCTGGTCATGAACTAACTGCCCGATGCCATGATTCATTGTGGTTCATAGTTGACCGTGGGATGATCGTCCAACTGGAGACTCGCAACTGTTGTCCATATCAACCTGCAGTGCCCAGTCTGACCATGTTGCTATGTCCATCAAAGGTATAAGACTTCTGTGGGTTTGTCGAGCATGACATGTCTACCATTTCCCGTACAAACTCACAGCTGCTTCAGTACTTGTCGCTGAGAGCCAGGCGGTTGCAGCAGAGATGTCCTGAGCACAGCACTGGTGTATCAATGGGTGCCGAACAGGAAAGTCCACGACTGTCAGCTCGAGCTGGCCGTTGAGCTCTGTCACTGGTAGGCGTGATCCTCAACCCTGGTATAGTAGTAGGTTCATGGGGCCTGGGGTAGGCGTGATCCTCAACCCTGGTATAGTAGTAGGTTGATTGGAGCCTGGGCCTACTTGCTTGCGAGAAAGGCTCACAAACTACAGTACGTGACCATGCGGCAACAACTTTTCCATTGACAAATCTCCGGCCATTGGTTCTACTCTTAGGCTCAGAGCTACTCCTTGGTGATCATTACCCTATCATACAAAAATAAAACCCGCCTCTTCAACATCATGAACTGAGCAGAAACCAACCACTAACACCAGTTGTTCTACCATTGACCATTAACTATCTTCAACACCACCATCATCGACCTTCATTTATCATCGCTAAGTTCACCATGACCATGCAATATCAACCAACTAATGTCACCACCCGAGGGAGTGTGGAAACGGGGCAGCAGCCAACTTTTGCTTCGTCGAGTGGCAGCATCGCTATGAAACACCGCAGTATCCGATAAGATCAACACATTTCGAATCCTTGGGATGCCGAGACGGGAGAAGAAACCGAGGGAGTCTTGATCAAGCAAATAAGAATGAAGCGTATGGGGATTTCTAGAAATGGGAAACCCCATGTTTTTGGGTTTATCTTAAAATGATTGCTGCTGGATGATTTGAGGGTGGCCCCAATTTCAAATAAAACCATATCCAAAATTGTGAAGGTGAACATTCCAGCAGAAGCTTTTACAGCGCAAAAGGCATGTGAATGGACTCTTCAAGAGAACCCCGGAAAAAAATGAAACAATGTTGACACTCATCATAGCTGATACTCCATAGCAGCATACATGATTTGTTGGTACGTAGACACTAGGAACCGGGGTCCGAAAACGATTGAAGATGATAATGGTCCTCATATTTCAAACATCACAGGTGGCAAATCAGCCCTCATCGCATGAGGGTTTCAACAATGAGGACAATCACTGGAATCTAAGATATTGCCTGTTCAAAAGCCACCTTCTACTCTTGTTTTCATGGGTTCTACTGTTTTTGTTGCTGCATCGTGACTATTGTTTGTTTCTCTTACTTGTGTTTGTTTATTGGTCTGATCGTTATTGTCATCACTCTAATTTTCTATACCATGTTTACTTTTGATTCCATGTCCATCTTTATTGATGTTACCATTGCTGTAACTAGTATATACTACTGATAATAATAACAACAATAGTAATACTAAACATACATTACATTATAATACTTGCCACCGCATGCTACTATTGATTTTACCAGTTGGCAGGTCACTAAGTACCACATGCTACTACATGCTACTAGCTATCACTAAGTACCTGGAGCGATAGCGCGAGGTCACCCTTCCAGGCACATCACTGGGGGCCCCCAGCCCCTCCACTGACAGGCGTCCCACCTCAGAGGTAAGTGCTGACTGAATCTGCGGGTGCGATTTCGAGATATCACGGGTATCACATGCTGATATCAAGCCAGTTCGAGGTACCCCAAGTTGTGGTTGATTTGTAAATATAGATGGTTGATGTGATACTTGGGGGTCCCCCATTTTGAGAAATGACCATATGACCAATGAAGTGATCATTCTGGTGATGAGTCTCTCAATATGTTTTGGCACAGGTGTGTGAATATAACGAGGATGGTGACGATCCTGAAGATGACTAAGCCAATCTGGCGGTTTCTCAAGTTGGGGTAGCCCCGAATCATGTAATCTTAGTCATCTTCAGTAACAAACCAACCCTTTTTGGGGGTTCCCGATTTGAAGAACCGCCAAGATTGCTTGTTGTCGATTTTGTCGGCCATACTGGCGGCCAGTTGCTTAAGGTTGCATCCGACTTGAATCTCATCCAAATTGAGTCAAACCCACACCTCATAGTGGCTGCTGGCGTAACAGGTACGAAAATTAAACAACTGAAACTCAGGACCTGAATCTCCTATCAATCAGGGGATACTCAAAGGGCTGGATCCACCAAATCCAGCAGGCAAGCTACGCCCCTGAGCAAAAATCTCATGAGTTTCACTCTTTCATGTCTTGTAGTCCAACAGAGCAGTGTACAATTGACTGGTTGGTGGTTTGAACCCCCATGAAAAATATTGGTCAACCAACCATTTGTTAATAGTTATTAGTGAAAATCAAAAATGTTCGAAACCAGCAACCAGTTGACCATTTCTAGATAACTTCCCCCTTGGCATATTGGGAACTTCCAGCCAGCTCTGGAGCTACGGATACCACGACTTGAACCATGGCCGTTTCTTCCACCATGGCAGCACCAGAAAAAAACTGCAACGCGCAAGTCATCATCCACAAGGCGCGATATCCCAGGCAGGATTCCATGGGGCACTGGCAGAATCCCAAGCTCAGGGGAACCCGTCAGAACCCCCCTCATGCCTAGGACATGATCATCCACCATTTCTACCTGGTTGGAACACATCTGGTAGATACAACTCGCTGCCCCTTCAAAGGGTTCCGGATCGGCCAAGCTCGTTGCTCCCAACCATGAAGCAACCGCTAGCCGCTACCATTGGTGGCCATCGTTCCAGCCTTGGGACCCGAAACACCTGCAGTCAAGCTACAGCTCGCGAGAACTGCCCGAAGAGTTGTCCCTTCTTCACTTCTTGCCATGCCTGGGTCACCACCACAACCGCCAGCACCACCACCACCACCAACAACAACAACAAGAACAACAACGACAACGACAACGACAACAACACCAACAACAACAACAACAACAACAACAACAACAACAACAACAACAACAACAACAAGAACAAGAACAACAACAACAACAAGAACAAGAACAAGAACAAGAAAAAGAACAAGAACAACAGAGCATAGCATACTGCAACCATCAGTGTGAGAAATTAGTGTACAGGAAAAAGGATCAAACAAGGTAACTGGTTCATCCAAATTCGCTG
This sequence comes from Symbiodinium kawagutii, assembly GCA_009767595.1. Taxonomy (NCBI): domain Eukaryota; class Dinophyceae; order Suessiales; family Symbiodiniaceae; genus Symbiodinium; species Symbiodinium kawagutii. The sequence goes on along the minus strand of VSDK01017188.1, from coordinate 28,355 downwards.
CATAGCGAAGATCCGCAATGAACCCGGCCATTTCTGTTGTATGCATGGCTGCTGTCAAAGCGCTACCAATGAAGCATCGTTCGTCTCCTATAATCATAGGTTTTTCCATGTCAATTGGTGGTGTTGCATGTCAAGATGCTTGTGCATTTTTCCTCTGCCAGTCACCAGGTCGAAGATTTTCTTGCAGGAACGAAACCCAATTCCTGATCCTTCCTGTATGGGGCAACCATTGTTCAACTGCGACTGGCCACTCCACGTAGTCTTGACACCTGCCCTCACCACTCAGCTTTGTACAACTTCAACTCCAGGCAATCTCAACCTCAGGATCAAGATGGATCAAGTTTTGTTTGAACTCCGGACACTCACGCGATACAACGATCCGTTGGCTGTGCAATCCTTTCAGTGCTGCACCAGGGCCATAACCACAATGACATAGCATCGAGGCTGTTCATACATGATAATGCTAAATATGAATATGCTTGAAACTTCTGATTGATAAGCCACATCCTGCTCCATGATGCTACATCATGCTACAAAGACCATTCAACAAATCGCATCACAATAATTGTCACGGTTGTCATTCCCATCATGCAACACGTCACGGATATGATAAACCATATGCATATACATATATAGTTGTTGTTATGTATGAATAAAGATAAGAAAATCAATGTGAATATAAAGAATAAAAATTACATATGATGACTAGATTGTGACCATAATGACATTAATGATTATGACGTTGTATCTGCGTCTGAGAGGTGGTGCGAGGCGGACTTGGCAGTGTTACAATCCCACTTGGTATGAAGTGTTTCTCACCTGCTATGCCCTCTTCCAATGGTTAAATGGTAAAAGTTCACCAGCTTTTCAGTGGCGTCGACTTGACTTGAACTTCGATGCTTTCAGACTTATGAGGCAAAACAAATCCGTACCAAAAAATATCAAACACTGTCACCATGACACATCAGGAAATCACCAGGACAAAAGCTGTGACCAACATGGCATCACCAGCTGACCAGCTGGGACGCCACGATTTTCAACGAGGCACTGAGGCAAGGATTCCAACAGCTGGTAGGAGTGGATGCAAGAACCTGAGCGCGGCTCGGCTCCAGGGATTCGTTGCGACCCCATTTTGCTTCAACTGGTGGACAGGTGTTCAACTGGTTGAGCAGTTGTTTCATTTTGGAATTTGAGAATTCTTGTTGTTCGCGTAAGCAGTTTTTCTCTGAAGCAGTTGCTTCATTGTCCAAGGAATTCCGGCCATGGATGCCGCCGATCCACCAGTTTAGCCACAAAAGTCCAACGACTGACCTGGTTGCATTTCATAGTTTCTACAACATTTGCACAATATTCCCAGGTCCTTGAGAAAGCGAGCATCTACCCTACCATTTGGTTGACGGACTCCGGGTAGCTCCGGGCCTGGCTCCCCCATACTAAGGGGCCACGGGAGGATACCCGCTTCACAGCTGCTGGCCTCGCTCCCAACCACAAGCCACCTGGTGTCACTGAGGTGTGCCACGCTCAGTTGCTTGCCAGAAGACTGTGACCTCGGCGTGTGATCATCCCTGTGCTGTGGACGGCGCTGAGCAGCTGGTCTCTTGGATAACGACCAAACTTTGAAGGTGTGACATATCCATCTAAAGCACCAGCAGTTTTTTCAGGCCGTAGCTGGAAACCGGTCACCAACATATAGTAGCTGAATATCCCTATAAAAAGAGTTCGATGGTTATCTTCTACATAGGCAACTGGTTGCGGGTAGGGTGGTGAATTACCATCAAATATTAGAGGCTTCATGGATCGATCTCCCATGCCCTACTTGCATGACCACCGCAGGGATGCTTGCCATCAAGGAGGCCAAGATCACAGGTCACCCTCAGTGGTTCATGGCATGGGTCCATTGCTGGCACCATCTGAAGGCTATGGTCGTTTCTTGCTTTAGGACATGGGGGGTACACTTTTTGCGGAGCTGTTACAAAACCATGTTGGAGACTCCGCAAGCGACCAACCCTGGAGCAAGTGTATTGATTGTTTGCTCTCAATGGCCATTCTGATTGGATTGGCTCCATAACCTACTCGCAACCAGTTGCCTAATCAATATAGTAGGTAACCATAGGTAACCAGGGAACCGTAAGTAGGAACCTGGTCAGTGTCTTCAACCCCTATTAACATTAGTCAACCAACCATTGGTTAATGATTACTAGGGAAAATGAACCATTGAAAGCACCAACTGCAGTTACCCATTCGAAGTCGGCAAGGGTAGGGCTACGAGTCGAGCCTATGAACTGCCCCAAGGACACCAAATTCAGGGTGCCAAGCAGCATGTAGCCGCGCATTCCGCAGGTGTTTCAGCGACTTCAACGATGCATAGCATTGCAGTGGTCGATCCTCGCGGGCACCCCTTGCTGTCCCCTTGATGACCAGTCACGCCATCGCTGCCCGCAAGGTACATCTAAGACTCCTACGACCTGGCCTTTGGGATGTTCCTACCCTACCCTACCCTACCCGTTCAGCCAATGTTCACTTTTTTCGTTGGTGGGATGGACGAAGCAGAAGCAAGTGGCAACCAGGAAGACTCTGATATCATACTCAGATGCTCCATGAATGATAAATTTAGCTACATGTACCCATAAGATCGGCCAAACGTAGGGGATAAGAACATGCCATACATGGAGCATCTGGGACAGCTCATGGGCTTATAGGGCCATCGCACAATGTAGCATCCCCGGCTGCAAGGCTTCTGTGTAGACAGTGATGATACACATGAGTAGCTTCGACATGGGTCGAATGACTGTTTCCCAAGTTCCTGTATCCCAAGTTCCTGTAGCCCTGGGTGTGTTCTCTAACCCTACCCTTCCACTTACCTGTATAATAGGTAGTCATCCCTACCGGGGGTTCCCTGGTTACTTTAGGGGTAACTGGAAGGGTAGGGAAACAGTGATGTTTTGGCTGCTCTTTTTGGGTACCATACTTTTGACGGACCCAAGTCGCCCAAGAACTGGTTGACCAACACCGCTTGCAACATCCCAAGTTTCCCCCCCTGGAAGGTGTTGTGGGCACCTTACAGGAAGAGTTTCCGTCTGTAGCATCATTGGTTCCCATGGCTTCGTTACGATAATTGGTTGCCAAATATGTGGATTGTATTGGGTGACGCACGGCCATGTTTTGTTCCTCTTGGAAGAATAGGGGGATTTTGGGTCCTTGCAACTATAGACATATATATAGCTATAGTCACAGTTCTCATGTGTGACCAGAACTCGCAAGTACGCACCGCGACTCCTCGGTAAAGAGAAAAGCAGCCACTGATGCTTCCGGTGCAACATGTGCACCTAAATCTGCTGCCTCCAAGCAACGGTAGGAGTTTCCACAAACCGCCTATGGTGGGCTGGTTTGGCTGTTGGTTCATAGATGCTCAAAGCCATTTTTAGACCTGGGCAGGGGACAAATGAACAAAATCGCTGAAATGATATAAACATTCGGGCCAACTTTCGCCCAGGGACGAGGTGGCCTTCCATTGCAGAATTTTCTACTTCTGCTTGCTTTTGGATAACCATCGGACCAAACCAAACAACAACAACCAGCGCGCAACTATTTCAACCCCTATGCAAAATATGCATGCTTGTCATCCAACCATTTGTTGACAATCACTAGGACGTCAAGGAAGAATAAACATGCTGAAAACCACCAAGCAGTATAGTTTGTACATGTGGATGAGCACTTCGACAATACTTAGCTCACACTAGGAGATGACCAACAGCTGCCAATGTTTTTTTGGCTACTCACCATGGGTTGTACCGTCTTTGTTGGCTAGCGGTGCTCTTTGACCAAGACTAACAACCCTGATGTAGTAGACAACATTTACCAATTTACTCAAAAACATATCAACATTCACAAAGGAAGGTAAAAATGCCCCGTATCTACATGTTTTTTGTTCAAAGGGAACTTCCAAAATCATCCACTAGAAACAAGTGATATTGAAAAAACTACACAAAGTAGACATCAGGCTCCTGACTCTCAACTGAGCTCGCCTAGCTGTGGATATCAACATCCAAGCTTTCCGCTAACTATCCATTCTTGATCCCTGAAGCATCATCAACCAACCATCAACTAACCATCCCAAGTCCTTCCAGTTTACCTCTATACTAGGTAGCCAGGGAACGGCGTAGCGATGGCTACCTATGTGTCTGGAAGGGTAGGGATCCGCTACCAACCACCAATTAAACAATAACCATCCTTCAATCATTCACCATTAACCACCTGACAACGTACGCACGTTGCGGCCTTTTTGTTGAGGCTTTGCCGTTTGCGAGCCACAACCTTTGCAGGGGTTTCTTGTGTGACAAGAGCTGCGGGAAACCATTGGAGTATCTAATGGTTCCAGCCCTCCCGAAATGCTTCATGTATGATATGGGGGTTTCCCAAAATAGGGAACCCCAAAATGGATGGTGGGTAGTGGGTACCCCTATTTTGAGAAACCAGCATATACCTTTGTATGGGGCTGCAGATGATACATCTGTGGCTGCTTGCTGGGGCAACATCTGTGGTGTGGTGGTTGCTGGCTGATGAACAGTCCATGAACCACAACAGGACAATTGTATATAAAGTTAAGCAAGGGTCAGTGCCAAACTTCTCTGGTCCTTCCTCCGCATCAAGCGGTTTACAGTCGTTGAACATTTGTGCCCCTCCCCCGGTTCTATTCGCAGTCCACATAGATTCGTATAATGTGATTAATTTCAACATATTGACATTATGTGAGGGTTGACTCCTTGAGGTGCAAAACCTGGTCACTTCTGATGTACAAACTTACATGTCGATGTATCCATATGTATATGTATACATTTGCCAAAATGAAATGGAACGAAAATGGGAAACACAAATGAATGTAATATGTTCCTTGGTCACAAAAAAATGCATCCGCTTTTTCAGGCTTTATGCTCATTCCATTTCCATCATGTTCCATTTCGGCGGACCTCTTTGGTGGTGTCTCACAGGTCAATCTCCATCAGTTCCCTTGATCCCCAGTTTCTCCCCGCTCTGCCAGTGGTCCAGCGCAGTGGTCACCGACGTCAAAACCCTAACACAGCATCGCATCATCTCGTCATCCCTGGTGGGACTGGTGTTGGCTAGTTGTATGATTGGTTCATATCCATACCATCATACCACTATCATTTAATATAATTGTACAATAACCATCAATTGACCTATTGTACAGAAAGTGTTAATGGACAGCTATTCACCTCTAATTCTACTGATATATAACCATTCATCAACCACAACACATCATCATTATAACCATTCATTGCCAATCTTTCCCCGGGAAGCACCAGTTTACTATCATTCACTACTAATTAATCACTACTCTTATTGATAGTCGTTACAGCAGTATTGTTTGTTGTTCACCAACACCATGACCAAGATGTTGATGCTGTGGTTGTTTACATCTGAAGAAATTGTGTTGAATATTTTCAGTGACTTGCAAGTGCTGATCTTAACCACCATCATCAACCGGCCTCAACCAATTTCAACGACTATTAAAGATCATTAACCAGTGTCAACCATTATCAACCATCATTAGGGATACATCTCAATCAGTAATAAGCTCCCTCCCAACCACCAGCCAGTCAACCATGTACAAAGTCTTCACATCATCGTAGTGCTGTCCAAGCTACCTGCAGCGCATGATGATTCTTCGGCTCCAAGGTAAGCACATCGCTTGCATCCTGTCTGCGCACAGTTCGCTGTCACCCCCAGCCAAAAAGAGCCCAGAAAAGAGTGAAATGGAGCAATATGAGGGTTTCTAAAAAAAATTGGGGACCCCTCAAATCATCCAGGTTAACCATTTATAGTAATGAATCAACCATTTTCAGGGGTCCTCTATGGCTTGAGAAAGACCCATATTGGCTGAGAATGGGCGGCAATGGTTGCTGCGAGATCCAGCTGTCGATACTCCCTCCATCTCTTGTCTTAAATCATGAGCCATAGAGGATGTAAAACTGCTTGGCTGGTTCTAACGCATTTCCCATTGGTTGCCGCTAACACATGAAGCCTGCGCACTAAAGTATGGATTTCATTGGTGTTAAAGAATCTTCCAGCTGGAATCCTCGAAGGTTACAGCTCACCCAGAAGCATTGAATACTCCAAATTGCAGGAATGGCAAACACCTGGTTTTCACAAGTTGTTGGGTGGCATTAACAAGTCACCACTGTCAATCATGACCATCATCATTAACGATTCAAAACCATTGGTGCCCACCATGCCATAATAATCAATTATGTTGAAGAACTGTCCTTAATCATAATTACCTATCTTAACACTTCATGACACCTGGTTTCAGACTTATCCGGTGAAGTCTGGTATTTCTCACTCCGGCAATCATGTGTGAACCAAGCGACAACTTTGCCAGCCTGAAAAAAAAACATCCTACCTACACGAATGACAGTGAGGGCTGGCTCAGATTAGGCTTCTCATGAGGGATAGTAGCCTACAGTAACTACAAGACAAACAGGTTGACAAGCATGAGCACAATGACAATGATCAAATAATACATCCCACATGCGTACTTGATGCAAACATGTGCATGTGCACATGGAACGCGACTTGTTTGTTATGTGAACCCATAATGTACAGTAGCTTTCACAGCAGCCGCCACCACCAACAACAACAGCAACAGCAACTGGATTTTGTAAGGGATGCAACATCTAAAAACAAATAAGTAAGTAAATAATCAAAGTGATGCAATTATATATGTTTCAATGTATTCAATTAAATGTACATCATCATAAACATGTATATGCACACAATTGAATGCTATGACCTATCAGTATTATCGCAAAAAGTATATTCACCATGAGCTAATGCAACATATCATATTGTTTTGGGTCAAAACCCTGTACCCCTGGTGTACCATCATTAACCATTCTTTGCCCATTGCTGCTGATTATCCCCAATGAAATTCATGATCAGTTGGTATATCCCCTATTGTTGTCGATAATTATTCCCTATGAATTGCCTATGAACCAGCTACTTAGCCATTAAATTCACCCAGTCAGTTCAAAGACCAGTTAACCGCTTGACAACCTTGAATCCCTTACCAATAGGAAATCGATCACCAGTGAACCATGAGCTTAACAAGGCGCTTCCCCACCCACCTGAAGAGCCTCGGATGCTCTGCCGGCGGCATCGTAGGCCACCATGCGACGAAGCAGGGCCTGAAGGATCAGCAGCAGTGATCTATAAATGGTGGTTTCTCAAAACGGAATTATCATGGTTAATAGGGATTAGTAGGGAATATGAACCAACCATCATGGTTGAACAACTACCATGGTTTCATAAATTCCACAGGTTGATTGGGAAACCAGTTGGTTTAATCAACTAGGGGGTGACATTAATGCTTAATTGCAATCGTCAGTGCTTAAGTAGTGCCAACCCTGGATTAATACACCCTTAGCTGATTAATTGGGAGTACTTAACTACACGGGTGAATGCTTAACTACAACGTGAATGCTTGCTTACAAGTAAATGGTCAAGCAACATTGTTTCACTTGTTGCTCTTAATATGTTGTTTGAATTTGCCATATTTGATATGTAAAGCATCAATTCCTCTGGTCGGTTTTCCGCGCTACCAGGTTAGTTTCCCAAAGGGTATTTAATGGCAAATGCTCAGCTACGATGGTCAAGGCTAAGCATCGATTATCATGATGTAAGCCACGGGGCCCACTAGCACTGCTATGTTGCGAAAATTTGCTCATAAATTTCCTAATAAGACGGCTATTTCCTTATTTCTTCGTACCCCAACCTTGAACATGTTGATGGTGACCAGAATATGGATATCCCCCAAACCTGGAAAACCCTCAAGATTTCGCGCAGCGACTTGACATGTCAAAGGTTGAACCTGGCACTATGGGTCAGTTTTGATGAACCCGAAGTTGATCTAGCACGCACTATATCAATCGCGCAGGATGATATTTGATAAATAAAGATCATATCCACCCACTTGATAAATGATAGTCAATACGACCAGCAAACAACCTTTTCCCTAAAGTCCACAAGAAATCAAACCTGAGTTGGTTTCCTGGGAAGGAAGTAGCATGATTCCCACAGTCATGCGCCATCTCATCAGAATGCTAGGCAAAGCCAAAGACCATGAGAATGGCAGCCAAAGACCAGATTCATTGAAGAGTAGAAATGGTGGTTTCTCAAAATGGGGGTACCCCAAAAATGCTTGGTTTATCACTATAAATGACTATTAGAGGATGATTTGGGGGTACCCCTATTTTGAGAAACACCCAAATGGCAAACCAAAAGCCGCTTCAAATAGCTCATAAGATCTGGCAAAACCGTGAATGAGAGCGGCATTGCCAGCAGCACCTTGAGCATCACAGGATCATTGACCAAAGCCTATGGTGATCAAGATTGTACCTGCTGTCGGAGTCCATAGTTGCTATTTACCTGCAAACCTTAATTGTAAAACAAACGAAACTTGTTGGGTAGCACCATCTTTACACCCGCTTGATCCATGGAGCTTCGGATGGATACACTGGTTCGAAATCATTTAGCCAAGCAATGTCATCAGCTAAGCAAGACGACAACAGTATCATTGCTAAGCTCATGATATTGCTAAACTAAGAATAGCTAAAACCAAAGTAATAGCTGGACATCCATTTCCAGCACCCAAGCAACATCATTGCCCGTTCCGAGGGCCTTAATGTTTGCCGGCTGCTGTTTCAAAACCTGGCTGCGCTGAAGCGCAGGCCATGTGGTCGTGGCTTCTCAACAGCGATGTAGAAATGGAACTGCAAATGAAGTGCATGACCCATGACACATGGGTGTGTGCCAAAATAGGGTGAGCAATAACCCACCAAAAAATGATGATTTTACCAGGAAACCATTGGTTTTGGGGGTGCCATTATTTTGGCACATACCCTTATGCAGCTACTGTGGCTGTTTGCTTGGCTATTGACCTCTGCAAACGAACCTGAAAGTGAAAAATCAACCACTTCCGTCCATTTATAATTGATTGTCTTGTTAAAACTGGTGATCGATCCTTAACTTCCAGGTTAGTTTGCCAGAGTGTACTCTCACTCAAGTACCAGCTGCACTGCCTGCTGCAACTGACTCGGGTGGCGCGCCTCTGACGTATCTCTCACCACCAGCTCATGCCTCAGGAGTTTCCCAAGCAAACTTCGACGCATTTTGAATCAATTGCGGCTAAACATTTGGACCATCAACGAAGCATCATTAACATTATGGACCATGATATCAAGAACCATGCCGAGGTGGACACCATACAGCGACTGGGTTCTGCGCTCTTTCAATTGAGCAAAGCAAGCTGCGCGGTTGTTCAGACCTCATCACACAGTGAGGCGGCAAGCACATGCGACTGACATAGATATCAGTATGTGCAATGTACACCTTTCATGCACATCCAAAAATTGTATCAATTATGTACTGTAAATAAGGCTTACGCAAATGGATACCATTGTATTTGCAATAGGACAATACGTTTGAATACAGATGTATATACATATATGCGTATGTGTGCCGATGTGGGCAAACAATCATTGTAGGCGCATACAACTGTACGTATGCGTGTCAAAACACATGTGAATATTGTGCAAAGGTATGGTATTGTTTTGGTATGCTATGGTATGGTATCGTATCGTATGGTATGGTATGGTATCGTATGGTATGGTATGGTATTGTATGGTATGGTGTGGCATGGTATGGTAGGGTAGGGCAGGGTACGTTATATGATATTATGTCATGTTCTGTTATGTTAGTTTTTTTAGTGTTCTGTTATGTTATGCTGTGTTATGTATTATGTCATGTCTGTCTGTGCGTACGTACGTACATATGCAGGTATGCATGCATGAATGCATGTATCTAGCCAGTATGCATGCATGTTTTCGCAATACTGTAGGTTTACTGGACTGTACATGGAGTATCTGGGTGTTGAATACCTGACGTACTACCCAAAAGGTGTTTTATCAAAATAGGGGTACCCCCCAAATCATCCACGTATAGAAATAAAGCAACCTTTTTTGGGGTTTCCTATTTTGAGAAACCATCACATGTGGCTTTGGGTCAAAATCCTGTACCCTTGGTTCCCCATCATTAACCATTGTTTTCCCTTATTATTGTTGGTAAATCCTCCATTAGTTGGTTGGTTAATATTAACCCATACCCATGTCTGCCCAGCATCTCTGCCATTGATTCACTGTCGAAACTCTGCCATGGCACAGGTCAAAGCCAGCTCAGAATCAGAGCGAGCGCACCTGGATGCGGTTTCACATTGTAACGATGGGCGCTGGTCGATTTTTATGTCAGCCTACCTGGTTGATTGATGGCTATTTTTGATGGGAAAACATGATTTTCTATGGTCAAGTGTGAAGGATAACATTGATAACATTTCAGCCTACACTTATCTTCTGGGATTGTTAGTTCACAAGCATTGTGTTGATAGGGAAAGCGCAAGCCTACCCTCTGCTAGTCCCGAATCTGGTTGAGGGGATTCGCCATTTTCTACGCCTTTCCAATGGTGGATCGCAACCGAGGGTAGTGTACCAAAGGCTTCTTGTGCAAACGAAGCGGCTCTTGAGATGCAGCCGCTGCGACGTTGCGAGGGACACCAACAGCCATTATGCACCAGTATACTTGGCACACAAAAATCATAATTGATTAATGGTTCAGAACATTTCATATCTAACATGCAGCTTTTATGATTTAATTACCTTGCTAATGACTAGTGATTCGGCATTGATTAACCATCCGCTTGTGTCCTTATAGGCAATCTACCATTATTCACCATTACTTACCGGTATGATCAACAACTACCATCTGGGTGTTTCTTCAAATGGGGGTACCCCAAAATCATCCAGTTGATGAACAGTGGATATTGATCATAGTAGTTAACCATCCATTTTTGGGGTTCCCATGTGTTCCCAGATTTTGAGAAACACCCATTTGCCAGTTTGATTAATCCTCGTCATCTTATTGACCACGACTGGCGCAGGTCTTTTCACCCCAGGTTTGCGAATGGAAGGGTCATGAATTGGCCGGAACGCATGCCTGCCACACGCGGGTTTCACATGACTAAGGTGCAAGCTTGCAACGACCAGCACTCTATCAGCAAATTGGTGGCAAATTTCAAATCATAAACAACCAAGCCAAAAGCCCCATCTCACGAACTCAGCGTAGATATTGTGAACTGCTACACTACAAATTACAAGGTGGGCCCCCAGCAGTGATAAGTTGGATTATAACCTCCTATAACTGGTACTTATCCCTACTGAATCTAGTTCTAAGCCAACTCAGAAGTGCTTGGGGCACCTTGTACCATCCATTCAAAAAACAACATGGGCCAATGCTCCCACTCGCACCTTCCAGCTCGATGATGGTGCACATCTGGTCACTGCCAAGCCGCTGCACTCACCAGCTACTTGGATGTCCCAACTTAGTAAGTGGCTTCGAAATATTCACTTTTCGCGCCAGATATAGCGGATAACTACGGATAGCCTACCTTTATCGGGGCCTATTTACCATGGTTACATGGTGGTTTCTCAAAATAGGGGTACCCCTAAATCATCTACTATTAACCATTTATAGTAATAAACCAACCATTTTTTGGGGTCCCTTATTTTGAGAAACCACCACCTCCCTCTTATAAGTTCTGCACATCCAGTCGCAGAGCTACCAAAACACCAAAGGCGTCCACCAGTTCCTTGGACAAGCAGGGCAGGTCACCCCGTCCATTCCTAGCGCTGTCGTAAGCGCAGAAGACGTCCTTCAGCTGGGTTGATATGTCTGGTTGGTGGTTGCAGGCCCTCTCAATAGGAAAAGTCAATCAACCTCAACCATCTTAAAAATCAGGGCAAACAAACAATGTCAATCAAACTACCAAGCAAATTCATTATTTAGTTACTTCCTGCCACACTGCCTGTCTCGGTGGAATGAACCAAATGGTTCCGCCTTGGAAAATTTTCATCTCAGCCTGACTTTCAAAGAGTGTTTCACACTCAGAGGCCCAGCTGTGAAAAACGTGACGCAACAGCAGCGTGCCATGAGAGAAGAAAACATGCAGCAGCCAGGTGGTGATCTGTTGCTTGAACAAAAAGTATGTATACATATATAAATAAATATATATATATATATATGTGAATATATTTGCCTAGCAAACATGACATGAGTCCATCATCATTTTTATGACATAAATGGTTGGCTTGTCTATGTTGGCTTGCCTCCGCACTCTTCTTCACAATTTGTGACTTGGAGAATGGATGTGAATGAATACGAATCTAAACTGCACCTGACATTGGACAAAAGCCTATCAAGGGAAAAGAGGGAGCTTGAAGCCCTGTGAAAATAACCATGTGCATATGTAAATATGTATATATATATAGAAATAAATGTATTGATATTTTGACATACATACATACATACATCTCTATATATAGATATATAAATCTGTATATGTATATGTATTGAAAACATCGTTGGATAGTCCCATGAACAAATTGATATTGGATGCCTAACCTAACCAACAGAAATCGTACTGTTGGGCCAGCACTGACTCGAGCAGCGACGGTGATAAAACCAATTGGAAAAACAATGCTGGCCTGCACATGCATCGGACACTCCTCATTAGTTTCAAGCTATTATCCATGAGGAGGATCAGGATTGGAGGCTCAAAGAAAGAGAAGAAAATGGGACAACGCTTACAAGCCGCTTGAGTAAGTTATGGGTGCTACACAACCCTGTCATTCCAATTTGGTCATGTAATATTGGGACTAATTAGGTGACTTTGACCATTGAAACACAGACTAGGAAATTAAAGAGATATGCGATAAAAAGTATTGATGGAAAATAGGTCAGCCCACCCAGCGCGTGCAACAAAACAGGATTCATTTTCACGTTTGGCTTACACCATGAACCGTCGAGCAACACTAGTCAGCGATTGACTATGAGTACTGTAGCTGATAATGAAACATGATCAAATATTGTATAATCATTCATGCAGCATTAACTCATAAAAAAATATAATTAATCATTAAAGACACGACACATTAACTCATAAAAATTGGCATTCACTTCAAATGTGCGTCCCAACACTTGCGTATCGTTGGGTTTTTCGGTTGTCAAAGGCCGACAACTCCGCTTCTTGTCAGCAACCTGATCGTGAAATCGTGAGGTACAAGCGTGTTTTTGTATACCCCATACTTGGCTATGGGTCAATATTAACCAACAATAATGGGGGATAATAACCAACAATAATGACTAATGATAGGGGAACCAGGGGTACAGGGTTTTGACTCACAGCCACTTCGCAATTCCTGGATACGCATCCTACCTTACTTGGTTCATACCACAGCAATATTCAGAATCTATTTTGGTGCGCGTTGTTGCTGATGATATCCCTATCAATTTGAGATAGTTGGTTTTGATCCATCACCACATCACCATCGGCTGCACTGGCATTGTGGGTCTCCATTTCTGTCATGGTGGCTCAAAGCCCGTCAAGAAGCCAAACTCAGCACGCCCGCAACACCTTCCAGAGCGACCGCCGATGGTTTACCCCGACTGGCTCTTGTTTGGGATTCGTTTGGGATAGGAACCAACGAGAAAATACTTTGCTGGGCATAATCAAAGCATTTTGGATAGCATGCGTGGCGAAATATCTGTAAATAGTTCAATGTGTATTACTGTATTATTATCTACATGGAGAATCTTAAATTGTTTGTGCTTACATATATATTTTATTTTAAAAATTCATGAATATACACATACGTAGCATTCTATAGCATACATATGTAAAATGCCGGCTTCATGCATAATTACGCTATAAAGCCAGTGTCCAATGTTCAGAGGCAGCAATCCCACCCAAGCTCCCTGCACTGGTCGGCGACTGAAATCCCAGGCAACGCATCCCTAGGGCTCCTAGGACTAGCCTTGGAAACCGAGGCTTCAGCCGCCACTTCCCCGACCGCACCGACTGAACATGGAGCGCAGCAACGCTCAACTTTGCTCAGAGGCAGACACCTCAGCGATGGGCTTCACACAGGGTGGTACACCTGGATGATACATCAATGGAAATCATCATCTTGGTGGCTTATAGATCCCTTGCTAAAAATATATTTTTAGTGGTTATATGGAAAATCAGTCATATCCCAAAAACACTAAAAACCTAAGTTAGTGGGTATAAGCCATCCAGTCATTGTGGGCGCTACTTACCATCATCAACCATGACTGACCGTGACTGACCACAATAACTGACCATTCATCAACCCTTGATCAACCATGAGTACTGGGTATTAGAGGCTATGGCCATGATGAACCAATCTTTACTGCTGCCCATGATTTGAACTAATCAAACCCACTGGCCCTGGATTGTGTTGGATGATTTACGTACTTGGTCACGCACCTCGTTACCAGGAATGGTGAATTCAATCCGCGACTAACCATCCAGTATCCATCCACTAACCAGCAAAGTGACTAATTGGGTATAGTCGTATAGTTATGTAATTATTAACACCATTGGTCAATCAATTAACTACGATTAGTTCATTAGGTATAATCACCCAAACTGATATAAGTAGGTACCACTTCCATTAACAGTTGGTGCACTGATAGTTACTTAAAGATCATCACCAACTGATAACCAACTAGTTGGTGATAGTCAGCTGTTACCACTGCCACCCTGGCCGCCCCTAAGCATTGACCCTGTGATCCCACCAGCAGCATCGTCAACGACCGTGCCTCGCATGGCTCCGTAGGAACCAAGCCCAACACGCTGCCAATTTCTGCGCCACTCTCCTTGTGATGCGCCCAATTTTCGTGGCCCGGGGTCGCATGCGCAGGACTACCAATTGATATACCCAGTAATCAATGAATGTTTTTCAAACATATTCAAAATAAATACATGAATAGGTATGTGCATGTATATTGTGTATGTATATGCATGTATGTCTGTATTGGTGTATCTACATATGTAAATACGTCATGTAGGTTTGGAATGCCATGCCAGTAATGGAGTGCAATAATGTATGCAAATGTGCATGAAAGCAAGTATGCTATGTCGGTGCTAGAACAAATGTGAACATCATGAATGAGAAAACCAATCTAATTGCTATGTTCAGGGGCAATTAATCATTGTAGCTGCCGAACAGATCGAAACATAGGATTAAATTCCGCCAGATATACCATGTGATCAGGAATGATAAGAGACATTTTTTCTTGTAGGAAGTGTCAACACATCCAAGAACTGTGGGTCCTGTGTGGCTGCTAGTAGTTGATGCAGTGGCACTCCACCGCATCACCATTCAACCAAAACGTTGCAGCCCAGGAACCTTTAAAGTTAGGTTTCTCTCCAGGATCCTCTTGCGAAATCCTCAGATCACACGGGGAATTGTGTTCAATCGCCCACCACTAAAAACTAACTGTTGGGCAGGTGCGAACTGGGCAATACACCATGTGAGCCTGTCGGCAACTCGTTGTTATACCATATTTCTGGCTGTACCTACATAACCCCATGATTGGTTTGAAACCCCATGACCAGCTTCTGCTCTTCTCTTAGATGTTCACATGGGGTCCAGGATGGTCCCGGTATTGCGGGCACTGCTGTCACCGGTTCATTATAAGGTGAGAGCGGGCAAAAACTGACAGCAGCAAAGATCATCTCAGAAATGCCACATCATTCCACATCAAAGCACAACGAATCACCAGGTCCAAATGACTCCGATTGACACATGCTGCATGCTAATGTTCCAAATGCCGGAAAACTTCAATGATAGCCACCAATCATAGGAATGATGAAAAAGCGCAAAAACAAGAACCAACAGTCGAAACAATCCTTGGTGGCTTATA
>VSDK01017188.1:0-7500 GCA_009767595.1 Symbiodinium kawagutii | reverse complement strand
AATTAATGTAACTATATGTATATCTTTGTACAAATGAAAAGAATCATGTATATATACCGACTATATGTAGACAAATTAAACATATTTGTTCGGTATTTACGAACCATGTGATAGAGCTTGTGTGTAAATAGCGCTAGCACTTATTTGCAAGAACATGGTCTGTCAGTCCCTGCTCCCTGCTACTAATTCCACCCTGTAGTAGTTAGTACACATTCAAAATTCCGAGAAACTCAAATTGTCTGTGTGTGTGTGCGATCTTTGTGTGTTCCTTTGATTACTCCGAACACTTTGATGGGATTATCAGCTTCCACACAGGGTCGTCATGCCGCAAAGAATGCATGTTTTTTCTATGCGCACTGGTTCTCTCTTGGGATGAACCATTCTTTTCAATGTCCTGAGGATTGCCCAAACTTCATGGGTAAAATATGGAATCCCCAAGGTTCACTTGCGTAATGGAAATAATTTTCCCATTGGTAAACTGGCTGGAGGTTTCAACCCCTATAAACAAATATTGTTGGTCAACCAACCAACCAACCAACCAACCAACCAACCAACCAACCAACCAACCAACCAACCAACCAACCAACCAACCAACCATTGGTATTACTGGCGAAAAAGAACTTGTTTGAAACCACCAGCCAGAAAACAGTTTGGTTGAAAACACAATTAATGACATTGCGGAGTCAGCAGTTTCTAAAACCTGCTGTGGACCCTTGTGCACGGTTATTCCCAAGTTGAAGTTCGCACCCCGTAGAAACCAGCAAAGCCCTCGGTGGTGCAACCTAGTGATAATGTAGTTTACAAGTCAGAGACTACAGTAGCTACACCGTGCTATACCTAGAATCATTGGCAATCACTAGTAGTTACTGACAATCAGAGGCATTCACTGGTAGTCAATGATAATCATTGGCAATCACTGGTAATCACTATTCATCAATGGTAATCAATAGTAATTGAACAATGGTAATCAATGGTAAACATCAACATTAATCAAGGTGATTCTCCCAGGTGTTTAATCAATCACTTTTAAATATAATCAATGATAATCACTGGTAACCACTATTAATCAATGGTAATCACTGGTAACCACTATTAATCAATGGTAATCACTGGCAATCACTATTAATCAATGGTAATCACTGGTAAACATCGTTCAACATGTGAAATAGTGACTAGTCAATAATGGAAATGATGATTCATGATAGCTAATGATGGTTCATGATAGCTAATGATGGTTGATGATGCTTGGACATGATTCATAATGCTTCTGAATGCAAAGGAATAATGGAGATTCATAATGGCAGATTGATGGTTTACCACTGGAAATAGAGGTTGAAAACACCTAGTAAGCTGGATAATAAACGATAGTGATGTTTGACGGCCAATTGTCATGATAAATTTAGTAGTTTGCTACACTTTTGAATCGTAGTATAGTACCATGCTTCATGGTTGATAATGGCTTTAAAACCACCGATAATTATGCTTGATGATAGATAAGAATGGCAATGGTTGAATACAGTTCTGATGTTCAGGAATTAGATCAATGGCAAGTAGAGGACGATGGTGCACGCTGCTGAAAACACACAAAGCCTGCACCGAGCAAATCGATAAATCAGTCATCAACCATACAACCAATGCCCTGTCAATTGGGCATCAATTGAGTATCACTTAAGCATCATCAGCCACCATTGACTATTGCCAACAACGGTCCCACGGTAATTCCATCAATTCACAAATAGTCACAAGTCATATCACATGATTTGGGGTGTGACCGTCATATGGTTTCTTTACGGAGCATTTTTGCAACCCCTGGCAGCAAAACCGATGACTTTTCTGCTTGCACTGACGGTCGGTGAAACGTTGTCGAGTTCGATGATCCGATTCCTTAGTACAGAGTCAATTGTGGTTGCTTGCAGAAAAAGTGTTTTTTTCCTGCAAAAATACGAAAGCATCCTGTAAGTTCATTCATGATTTGCTTCAGCAAAAATAATTTTCTCTCTTGAAAAATATATTGATTCCTCCACAAAAAAACAAGAAAAAACAATGTTTTTTGTTTTTCGTTGCGTGTATTCAAGGATGTCATTCCAATGATTTCACCTCCAAAAAATCCATGTTATTTTTGCAGAAATCCATGTTTTTCATCAGAAAAACTCAAAAAACACATTCAATTTCTGTATCATGAAACCTATGGTTTCCTTCCAAAAACAAATAAAACAATCATGGAAAATTCAATGTTATCTGTCAAAAACAAAGAAATTTTCGAGAGTTTTGAAAGAAAAACAAAAAATGTGTGATTGACAATCCGATGGTTTCACATCAAAACAAAAGTATTTTCTTCATGAAAATACATGGTTTTGTGGCCAAAACACATTAGATAAATGTGCGAAAACCTGTGGTTTCCTTCAAAAAAAATAACAATAAATCCTTCAAAATAAAATGGTTTCTTGATGAAAATGCACAGAATCTCATAAACAAAAAACAAATACAAATAATGTTTTCCCATTCACTCAGTTTCATGAAATACTGCTGGTCTTTTCTTTTTGTTAAAAAAACAACTCTGTATAGTCAACAATGCAATCGGTTTTATTTTGAAAACAAGATCATTCTGGTTTGGAAATGCAATGGTTTTCAAATTCCCAATACATTTCTCAAACAACATTTTTTCTCACAAATTCATTGAAAAATATAGTTGCATTTCCCTGAGCTAAAATCCTAAAATTCATCAAGGTAAACAAATGTTTCTGGCCCAGTTTCAATTCCATCATTGATCTGGCCCATCATCATCATGATCCAGGTCTGAGCATTCCATTTCGTCCATGAAATTCTCATTTCCCAACAAGGTATCACCAGCTTGGATGACCGCTGCAGGCTCCACTTCCAAAAAGGCAAGAAGCTCCTTGAGAGCATCCTTGCCTTCTGCATTTGATGCAAAACGTCCGCAAAGGGAAAAAATTTGCTCATGCTGTCCATAGATGCCCATCCCCCAGTACAAGTGCAGCACCTCCCTGGCAGAATCTGGACCTCTCAATTCTGCAGCGTATCGCCAGCTCCGGCATCTTTGACTGTACCATGTGTTCCCTTGATCCAGAACAATACTTTCTGCCTTGTGTAAGCAAGTGCAAACCGTCCAGTCTCCTCCAAGTCGGTCTCCCAGTCGGTGACTAGTCTCTTTGCAAAGCACCACAGGAAGCGATTCGTATTTATTCCAATACAAATTCCACAAGTCCTTCCAGCCCTGAAAGTCATTCTTACGTGGTTTTGCAAAAGGAATTCCAAGCGTGCTTCCACAAAGAGTAATGCTTTTTTCCAAAAGCAAGAATTTCCATGCACCACTCCAAAGGTGTGCACAAGAGTCATCATTCACTTGGGGACCGTAATGAGGAAAGTTCCGACCTGAATGGAGAAAAAAAAATTGGTCATCAATATCGTAATATCATCAACAACAAATCACTGAACTACTATTGATTTTGCAATGAAAGTGAAAGCTTTTGAAAACTGTGAAGGACAAGACACGTTGCTGCAGGCCATGCTTAAGAACTTCCTTTTCAGTCTTCAACACAAATGCCAAATTCTTACTTTGCAAAAACTGCTCCAAGCTCTGCTCATTGCAAGAACGTTTTTCTTCATTTCTTGGTAAGCATACATCCATCTGGACTCGTTCCATCTCTTGAATTCGTCAAACTTCGTCCAATATCTATGATCCACTTGGCTTTTTTTCAAATGTTTGTCCAATTTCTTCCATTCCTCTGTCTGGGAAGGATGGATCCCCATGATAACTGACAAATGAGTACTTGAACGGGACAGTGCGATGGCCAACTTGCCAGTATCCAGCATCGATCCCATAGGACACTTCTCATGAGGATTGCCTCAGTGTAAGAAAAAATGGTTGCGTGCTTATTGAAAAATAACGTTTTGTTGCAGTTCAAGAAAAGGAAAAACATATAATTAAAGTATATATACAAACGCAAACCACATAAATTCATATCGATCGACGTGGCATCGCAAGGAGGATAACTGCTCGAGCTTCTGTGCCCTTGCTCTGTCGCAAGGTTTGACATTTCACATCATCATCACCAAAACCAAGTTTTTTCACAAAGACTTTCACGATGTCTCTCATGGCAGCGTACCATGTCAGGATCAAAATGCAGTCATTCTTGTTCGCCTGGTTCTTCCGCGGCAAAAAAAGGTCCAGCAAATGGGCCAATATGAAGAAAGGTTTCTTTGCATATGTAGCACCGATCCCTTGTGAATGAGTCTGCAAATCGCCCTGATACCTCAAAATTGCGCAAAAAACAGGCGAACAAATCACACCCAAACAAGAATAGTAGAAATTTGAAACAAGGAGCAAATTCACAACCCAGGTCAGCAAATCTCCTTCATGGTGAGCACCAGTTAAGTCTTCGTAGCAGTCAAAGCAGTCGCTCAGAATTTCTGCAAATTTCTGTGGCAGTCGTCTTGATTTCGTGAGCGAGAGCCTGAAAATAAAGAGACATGGGAATTGCCTCTCCAACCAGCATTTGACATTTCAGAGAAAAAAATAGATTTCATGTTCTACTATGAAAAACCTCAAAAGCATGTGCCTTCCAGGACGATACTGATCCAAAAAGCCTCCTGCAAATTCCACCGATGGAACGTGTGCGGTGCCCAAGGCTCTGGATTTAAATTCAGCCGTTGTGTTGACTGGACGCATTCTCTGTCCCGGATCCAACATGCAAAGTACTTCTTTGGCAGCAGTAGCCTCACATATTGCATAAAGCTGGTTCAACTCTAAATTGTCGGCTTCGTCCAGAAAAAGCACATCCATTGGATTCATGTGCTTTCGGGCCGCCATCCTGCAAGGACACCCTGACAGTTGTTATAGAGAGGCTTTGTTGTTTTTGAATGATAATGTGGATGGTTGGAAAAGGCAAAAAGCACGACCATCAAAGCTCAATTGGATATGAACGAATCCATCGAAGATTGTTCTTCAAGGAATATGTTTTTGTCTTTCACACGATGGAAATGTTATCAAATATTGTGTAGGAGCGCACGAAACCAAAAAAAAAAAAAAATTTGACCGCCCCCAGCCACCATGCCTCTCCCCTGCCAGAACTTTCATCAAAAAATTATGGGTGCAGAACACGGTCTTGTATTGGCTGAAATCTGCTTCCCGCCCAGTGTAGAGCTCAAACACGAATCTGTGATGCTCTGACAATAACTTTGTGTACTCCTCCCAACTCCTGCACAATTTTTTTGTTCAGGAAGACAGCAATTCAACAGTTCTGCAGATTTGAGTGTTTCCATCATCAACGTGTGTCAAATAAACTCAAATACTTTTGTTTTTGCTCACTCACAAACACAATCACAAAACAAAAAAACTATTGAGACTTTTGAACTTCATAAGTCGACAAGACGTCGGTCCTGTTCGAAGGACCAATTTTGAGTTCATGTTCAAGCTCTACGATCCGCTTCGACCTGTAAGGGTCTTGCTTCCATAGTATAGTGGCTGTCTTCTCTAATAGCAAGTCTTGCATGCCATCTGCTGACTGGCCAACAACTAGGCCCATACAGTTCATCCTTGTGAATCGTTCAGCAAGAGAATCCCGAAGAGCCCGAGTTGGGCAAGCAACAATGCACTTCTTGCCGTCACTTTCCAAGACTTTCCTGACCGATTCACAAAACAACTGCATTTTCTTCTCCCAACAACAAAAAAAATAATTGAAAGAACTCAATTCTCCACTGTTTCGAATAAAGATGCAGTGAGTGGAAAACACAGAAACAACATCTCATCTTCCATTGTCTTTGCTCACCCAACTTATGATGGTGTCATTTTCAGACAAAGCACACCAGGTTGAGCGCTAATGTGCTTTTTCCACAGCCAGGACCAGCCGATAGCACGTTGAAATTTGTACTTGACCGAGAAAACTCCCTCAATGCCTTTCGGATGTCTTCATCCTTGTAAATGTCTGCTGATGCCAGTGTTCCAGCTGCTCCGGCAAGCAACCCATGAGGGCGATCTCCACAGGACCAAATTTGGTTTTCATTCCTGTTCATGCAATGATTTGATAGCATAGTCCAACTCCAATTACAAAGCTGAGCATGCTCCAGAACCACCACCAGCAAGTTCTCCGGCTCGTGAGTAGGCGATGGCCTCAAGCTGGCAGCCAACCAAAACAAACAAACTCAAAGATGAAACCTTCATTTCTGCAACCCCCTACTCACAACCAAAAACAAAAAAGAAAACAAAATTGAGCAAATATCTAATTGTTGTTAAGGATCTTGAGTTTCAATTTTGCATTATCATTTGAAGCACTGATGACGTAACACAGCTGCCCCAAGCACCAAAGGCTATTGAAGTCCTTGCCACTGTCTGAGTTCAAGGATGCAGTCAGTTTTTTCTCTGCCACAATCCACACGAGCCGGCCCTTGTACACAGAAGCTTCTGCATTTGGTGGTTTGTACACTAATGCCATTGGCGGCTCTTGAATCCATTTCACAGAGAAGCAGTCTCTGACAGCACCAAATTTGGTTTCATGTTTGCAAACGTCTTGAAACTGTCTGATAACCGCTCTCAAGCGATTGTCATGCCTCAATCTGCTGGGGGCAGGACTCGCGCACAACATGCACAGAATGCCAAACAAAATCTATAATGCAAAAAATCCAGAAACTATCAAAAAATAGATTCTACTGAAATATTTAGCTATTATTTTTCAATAAAATGTAGTCCCAGAAACGTCATTTCAATCAATTCTCGAGCACGTAGTTGGCAAGGTGGATGTTTTGCATCTTTTAACACAAAATTCACAAAACTATCAAACAGCAACTCCATCTTTTTACACAAAATTCACAAAAGTATCAAACAGCAACTCTTGTAGAGGAACACCCTGAAGAGCGTTTGCTGTAAACCAGGCAGAAGAGACTTGCAATGTATCTGGGTTTTCTGTGAAAACCAGGTGCTCCCTCAGCTGCTTTTGTGCAACATTAATGCGGTTAATCCACTTGTCAGCCTGATTTGACCGCTGCAACTGCAACTGCTTGGTCAACTCAATCATCGATTCCAAAGCCACCGCAGGAAGACTGAATGTAAGAATCCCATGCGTTTGGCACACAATGGCATGGAGGTACCATAACTGGTCATTTTCAAGTCTGGCCTCGATGGTGGCCAAAATAACATAAATTTGAAACTACCTAACAGGTGTATGTCTTGATAAAAAAAATCTAGTTGATACTGATTTTTGAAATACATTGCAAAATTCACTGCACTTTCTTTTCTGCCAAGGATCATAAGCCTCAAGACCACTTCCTTCATTCCTGGGCAACACGATGAAGGGCTTGCTCTGGAGTTTCTGAAACCGATGTGCAGCAACCCATGGCACTTTGGCAACAACCCATGGCACTGCGTCGCAGCCCCGACCATCTCCAGTAGTTCTCCGGAAGATTTTCCCAAAAGCCAGGATTTCCAAATCATTTTCCCGAGCTCTGCTCACATCCACATTCATGCCCAGCACTCTCATGCTCTGC
>VSDK01017186.1:283592-381921 GCA_009767595.1 Symbiodinium kawagutii | reverse complement strand
TAAAAAGCACTCATAACCAGTACTAATACAAACGGCTGGCGTCCGGTCGCTTGGCTTCCGAGGCAAGTCCCAAAAGCCGAAAGGAGGTGCAAGAGGCGAGACAAGAGGTGAGTCATGGTTCATGGTGGGATGCTTATTATACAATAGCTGGTTAACTAGCTGGTTAATGATTAGTACTGGGTATAATAAGGAACAATACTAGGAGATATACCAACCAATAGCAATAGCTGGTTTAGCTGCTGAAAAAAGCTGAGGATGATATATAACTAAAGATTATAGGGGATATATACCAACCATAGGGCTATGGGTCAATATTAACCAACGAACTACTGGTTATCTAGCTGGTGAATGGTTAATCATAGGGGATAATAGCCAACAATAGTAGGGGATATACCAGCTATATGGGGCTATGGGTCAAAATCAACCAACCAACTTTCATGGGGGATAAGGTCACCAACAAAACTAGAGGGAAAACAATGGTAGCCTTGTATGGGTAGAAAACCAACCACTTTTGAGGGTCCACTATTTTAAGCAACCCCCATATAGAGTCATGGACAACAACTGGCTCACAGTTGTCCATCAACTTAGATTTTTGGTGCTTTTAACATTGATGTTGCTTGATTTTGAGAGAAGTCGTAAAAAAATGACCTCTTTGGGAACCTTGCGTCATTGACCCATACCCTTAAACAATCAATCTAGGGTTTCTGAAAATAGGGGACCCCGAAAATGCCTGGTTTATTACTAATTATCATGGATGTTGGATGGTTCGGGGGTCCCCCTATTTTTTTATAACCGCCATATGTTCACCGAATAGTACAAGTACATGACTACACTCATCAGCCCTCACAAATGATCGCAAATCATCGCCCTTCATTACTGACAACTAATTCTTGGTATCACTAATCACAATCATCGCAATCATCTCACTAAGAACAATCACTAAATCATCCTTTCATCACCCAGATTTAATGATTTGTAGTTCTAGTGAAAAACACATTTCACCACTCATCATACAATTTCACTAGCAATCACCCACACCAACGAATTCTTGTTGATTGATGAGCCATTAATTCATGATTATTCAATTTCACTCCTATTCACTATAAATCACCATTGGTGGTGAAATTGAATAATCACCCATGGTAATCACCCTATTATTCACTGTGAATTTCAATTATTCACTATTATTCACTATTATTCACTATTATTCACTATTATTCACTATTATTCACTATTAACCATTAATCACCCATGGTAGTGGCACCACCTCCCATGGTGTTTCACCACCATGGTGCAACAGCCGACGTTTCAGGACCTGGGCCGCGAACTGGCCCAGCTGGCTGAAGATCTACGGAATGCCACTGGGACCGCCATGACCAAGGGGGCGTGCATGGGATTTTTTTTGTGATTAGTATAGGATTATAGTGGTTACTATGGGATTATAGGATTTTTGGATTTTTGAGTAAAGGATTATAGTGGTTAGCATTGGATTATAGGATTTTTAAGATGTTTAAAGGGAATTTTAAGGTTGTTAATATGGGAGATACTATGGGATTACAGTGGCTTATATGGGATTATGTGGTTGATAGCGGATGGTATGGGATAGTATGGTTGATATATGGGATTTAGTTGTAAATCGTTGGGATTACCCATATAGGTTGGATATAGTTAAAGTAATTATTGGGGACTATAGTTGTTACTATGGGGTAGAAACCAACTGTACTGGTTACACAACTACCAGTTAGTTGATACTTAACTATGGTTAATGTTTGATTGAGAACCACTATGGTTAATGTAGGGAAAATCAACGAAACAATCTGGTTGGTGGTTTGATTGATATCATTCATTTTCCCAAGTGTATGAACAAATGATTGGTTGGTTGACAAGCATATTTAGTCAGGACAAAAGGGGGGAAATCATTCCTGGTCAGTTTGATCGCTAAGGGCCTAATATTGACAGTAGCGGGCTAATTACTTCCTGGTCAGTTTGATTCGCTGAGGCTTTGGCTGTGCATGATGATTTCTCATGAAACTGTCGAAGTACTGAGTAAGGCTGGTTGATGTTTGATTGATGGCTAAGAAATTACTAAAAACCGGTGAACTGAGGTTAAAGTGCTAAAACATATGGTCAAATGTGTTTGCAAAATAGTGGTGAAGCGATAGTCAATGGTCGACAACCGGGTATAGTAAACAGCAATCGGGGTATAGGATGCCGTAGTCTTTCAGTACTGGTATCACGATGACAAACAGAAGGAGAGAATCAATAGTAGACAGTGATAGCCCATGACAATGGAATCATTGACCACCATGAAGTATTCTACCGAACGAGATAAATGGTCATTCCCTTATTAAGAATTGTACAAGGTTGAGAGCCCTGGTTATGAGGTGGTTGTTAACCCAGTCAAATATATGTGCAGTCGTCGTTCTAGTTTTACTCACCGAAAGTGGTAGTTACCCTAGCTAACCCCAGGCCCTTCCTTGTAGATCTATAGCAATCTCAGGCCCAGATGTCCAAGGCCATGGTTTACCCCCCACTTCCGGCTCCCCGGTTTTGTTTCCCTATCGACATTGAAGCAGGGAATGGTGGGGGTACCCCCGTTTACAGGTTATAAATGTGCGGATGTTTGTGGGTTTCTCAAGCCATAGGGTACGCCCAAAGCTATAGTTGGTTTCTAACTGCAAATGGTTGATATATGATGATATATAGAGGTTGATTTCGGGGGTGCTCCTATTTGAAGAAACCACCATTTTTTGTTTGTGTGCTTTTGTCGTTCTGATGTGTTTTTTGTTCTTCCGTGTGGTGCTGTGGTGCTTGTTGTTTCTGATGCCGTTGCTAAGGGCTCTTGCAGTTTTGGTCATCATGGTCTTGAACTTGGGTGTGTTGTGTCATTGCTTTGCAGCCATTGTTTCCGACTTTGTTTTGTCGTGTTCCTGACTGTGATGTGGTCGATCTTGTTGATTGCGCGATGGGTTAGTGCTGTTCTAGTACTATTTGTAGAACTGTAAGCTTTGAGTCCTTCCTCAATAGTGTTGTTGCTGCTTGTTATTTTCCTTTTGATTCTTGTTCTTGGTGATTTTCTTCTACCTACTGCTACTTTGAATAAGGCTCATTTTTTGATGGTATGTCATCAATGGTCAGACAGTCACAACCATTTTCTCCTTCTAAATGTTGATTGTTATCAATGGTCATGAATCATTCGCAGCCATCACCACCATCAACTATTTATATGGTAGGTTCTCAAAATAGGGGACCCCAAGAAATGGTTCGTTTATGACTATAACTGGTTACTATTAGATGATTTGCGGAGTCTCCTATTTTGAGAAACACCCATCTGGCTATGGGTCAAAACCCTGTACCTCTGGTTCCCCTTCACCCTTGTTTTCCCTTTAGTTTTGTTGGCTAGTATCCCCCATTATTGGTTGGTTAATATTGATCCATTGCCATATGACCATTATTTTTCATTCGCCACCAAGGCTCAGATTATCAGCTCTCACTGAGTCCGTGGAGAGCCGATGCATAGTGGAACAGGTCCCACGGAGTAGATTGGCTCCGGGGATCAAATCGCATAGTCGGGATCGCCACATTTGAGCCCAGATGCTCCGTGAACATAGTAGATTTGAGTGTTTCTTAAAATATGGGACCCCAAAATGGTTTGTTTATTGTTTGAAATGACTATTTGAGGATGATTAAGGGGTATGTCTATTCTGAGAAACAGCCATTTATCAACATTTACTTGGGCAGTCAGCCAAATGGATAGCTATGCCACACATGGAGTATCTGGGGAGGAATGCCCCCAGATGTAAATGTTGTTGCCACCATTCTGCAAAATCGTCGGATGAAACGTCGACCCAGCAGATGGACTCATGACGCGCGCAAAAGAGAGTCCGTTCGCACCTGTGTGGTCCCGTTGTGCTGGTCCATGCAAATGGTGGAACGATGGAGTTTTCCTGGTTGGATCATCCAAATGTGATTTTGATTGCTGGCAGTTTTTATTTGTTTGATATTTTTTGATATATGGATATGTATTTATGTATAGATATGTACATATTCGATATTTGGTTCAGAGGGTAGTTCCATCTATGCTTGCAATCAATCCCATACAAATGTATGCTGCTAAGCACGCTGGTCACCACAAATCGAATTCACCAAGGTGTGTGACAGTTTGACCATTTTTGCACAACTCACATTGGGATGAGAACCATGCTGAAGTCTGATGAAGCTGAAAAGGCTGTCACTGAACCCGCTTGTGTCAAGCCTGCCAAGCTTTTTACCCATATGGCCCATGTATGGTATACATTCGACATCCACATGTGCAAAATTTACTTCCCAGTTGGAACAGCAACAGGTACCACGTTGAAAAGTGTTCCGCTTGAAAATCGCTCACACTAGCACTCTCTGTCGTTTTGTTTTGGTCGTGGTCCTGTGGTCCGAATTAATGCCTTTTTAGAAACTAACCCCTTCCCTTGCATCATTGTTGGGGCATTCGCTTTTCGAACCACTTTGCACATGGTAGATGTTTGCAGATGTTTAATGGTGAATGCAGGCTGTTGATGAATAATCGTGCCAATTAAGAACAGTTTCACGATGACTCGGTGGTTTCAAGCGTTTTTTTTGTAATTGTTCACCATACATGGGATGCTATGCTAGTCGGCTAGTTTTTTTTGCAATGGGGTGTAAGCACCAACCAGACATTCATTTGGCCCAGTTGATATGCAAACCTTGCAACCAACCTGTGAGCAACCATGTAGCATCCCTCAATCAGGTGAGTGATTGAATACTGGTCCCTTGTGCCCAGTCTATCCATACTTTATTCTATCCTTGGAAAAAAAAATGCTATCATCAGATATGAGAATTGGGATGGCTACCCCAGGGCCTCGAACCAATCAAAGCAGAAAGATGAGTCCTGGACGTTTCTACATGTTGCCTGTTTGAAAGGTTCTTTGTTTGTCCATTAGACCAGTGATGCATGTATGACTCAGCAGCCTAATTTTGTTCCGACCCTGGTTCTCAATGGGCTATCCCACTTGATACTTTAGGTTGAGTTGGGGGGTTGCAACCAACTTCCCAAGCAGGATACAATCGCTCGTGGTTTGGAATGACCTGCTTCGCCGTTGCTGTATCCAGGGCTCTATGGAGCACCAGCACGCCTCAGTGCCCAAGAACGTAAATAGATTCCACAGAGGCCACATTTTCATTTTCTCCTTGGACTTCAAACAAGTACAGCAGGCCACTCAAGCACTCAAACAACGAATGCCTCATTTGTTTTACACAGATGGTTTTCCGACATGTGCTATGTTTAGGTTGGTCAATCTCCACAGTTTGTTCAGTCGTACATCCATGTTAGAGACATGTGGGTGTTTGTATCCATCAATGTTTGCTTCCCGACCAATAGTTGTTTATGTTGACACTAGCTATGGTTTGTTGCCACATATGTTTATATGAATACTGAATACGTGTATTTACACATTGGACATGTTACATACATGAAGGTCTACATTGCACATGTCGACCTCCATAGATTTTACATATATATATATATATTTCAATTTGCATGTTCAAATATATACTTACACACGTACATGAATCATACAAAACTGTACACACATGAGCTTCAAACGCATTTGGCAATCACCAGCTTGGCCACCATGGCAGACCCCACGTTGTCCAGAAGGTTCGTCATGGTGACCCTGGGTATCACAGTAGTTTTAATGGTTGAGAACGGTTATTTCAAGCTGGTGAACAGGGAGTCATTTTGTAATTATCTGATGGTTGTTTTTCAACATCTTTTATTGTCTCTAGCACTAACAAATGGTTGGATAGTTCACTAATCCATTTCATAGGGTTTGAAACCAACAGCCAGTAGTCAATGATGGTTAATATTGGTGAACAAAGGGTCATTCATAGTAGTTCATGATTTTTTAAATTGTGGTGATTAATGATAGTTAGATACGGACCAATGATGGCTGATATTTTGGTTATTGATCGGAAATGATAACCATCCAGATCCACATATTATTGCAAACCAGCACCAAATGTTGGTTCAATTGCTGCGCTTTGCTGAACAATGAGGCTGGTTGCAATTTGATACTTGTCACTTATTGTTATTGTTTGCGAAAAGAATGTGCTTGGTTACATAACAATTACGGATCTCACAATCTCACACAGTGGCTTTCCGTGCTGGTCATCATTTGTTATGATCAACCGTTTCTCCAACCGTGACCAGAAGTACGTTGTTGGTGGTTGTCTTCCTCTATAATCATTGGCCATCATCAACATTTGTTAGCCATCATTCATCATCATTCACCACCATGAAATGCCAAAAAAAAACAAGCAACCGTTTTTATAATCAGAGATCATCAGTGCCAAATCATTGATTGACCACTTGTTCATCATTGTTAACCAGCACCATGAACCAAGAGTAACCATGGGCCTTTGGAAAACTCCGCTGTGCGCAAAAAAAAATGGTTGGTAGTTTTCAGCCTTTGTGAACGAGTGGCATGGCGGCTGGACTTTCTCATATGGCTGTCGGTCAAAACCCTTCGTCCCCCTGGTTCCCGGGTCTTTGAACATTGTTTTCCCTATAGTTTTGTTGGTGAACTGGACCCCAGTAGTTGGTTGATTAATATTGACCCAGCTCGCCATATCAACGGATGATTCTGGATAGTCATTGCTGATATTGGTTGATCCATTCTGAATCACCACGTCCAGTTGACCAATCATCATCCCAGTTGTATGCGTGGTCAATCAATCTGGATCAAACATTAGTGGCTGATGAATCCTTAATTTGATGGGTGCTGATGCATAATTAGGGAATTGATTGCCGTTACACTGGTGAATGATGATCAATATGGCTAAGAAATGATTACTCAATGGTCAATTGTTAGTCAATAAATGCTTACTGTAATATCTTGCTGAATGATGGTGAATGATGCTGAAGGAAGATTCCTAATGGTTGCTGATGGCTGATAATTATTGACATTGATGTTTCATAGCATTTAATCATGGGTAATTACGGCTGGTAGTGACTTTTAATTGTGGCCAACCATGGTTGATTCAATGACGACTCATGGTGAGTTTATGTTTAGTGATGACAGCTACCACCAAGTAAGCACCAAGTAAGCACCAAGTAAGGACCAAGCAAGCACCAAGTACCCATCACGTACCCACCATAGTATGGCCCA
The DNA here is from genome assembly GCA_009767595.1 of Symbiodinium kawagutii. Classification (NCBI taxonomy): domain Eukaryota; class Dinophyceae; order Suessiales; family Symbiodiniaceae; genus Symbiodinium; species Symbiodinium kawagutii. The sequence goes on along the minus strand of VSDK01017186.1, from coordinate 374,740 downwards.
TCATGATCAGCCAGCCGAAAATTTGAACTATGAAATCACCACTGTTTGATGTAACGATGAGACCCGGACTGCTGATGCCAGTTCACGTCTAGTTGATTGAGGGGTTGAAATGGGTTCTACGCAATCTGGGCTCTGGCGGTTTTCACGGGCTATCACTTCATTTATTCACCGAACTTCCCGACCAGGTAATTCCCAAAGGTTACAGGGGTGAACTCACCCAATTCATAACTGGTAGGGGCCCACCTCCTACAATCGCTGGGTTGGTTCCTGGCCGGTGTCAAGGCATCAACCAACCCCTGGTGCTTCGGACTCCAGCAGCCGGGTGAGGACCGTGACCAGCGAGTCTATTTCGAAGCCGTCCAAGAGCGCGACGCGAGTGGGGGCCCCGGCTGCTGGCACTGGCTGCTTGCTGCTCAGGACGCCCTTGCCGCGATAAGCAATCAAAATGGATTCGCCAGTAGGCTATGGGTCAATATAAACCATCAATAATGGGGGTAAATAACCAGCAAAACTACAAGGAAAACAATGGTGAATGATGGGGAACCAGGGATACAGGGTTTTGACCCACTGCCAGTAGTGATGCCATGTGTGAAGCCTCATGAAGTGTCCTCAACCATCATCGATCATTGATATCATGATTATCATTGTTGATGAATGATTTGGTTTAGAATTGTTGATGTTCAACCACCATGAACCTTTCTGCAAACCTGGGGTCCCGTTCGAACTGTCAAATCTTGGCAAGCTGGACCCGAGGTATTATGTTTAATTATCTATCATGAACCAGCTGTGGAGCAGATCATGATTGTCAGTACTGGCTATAATGTGTGTTAACAATCATCATCAATTATTTACAGTAATCATGCCTACTGTAATTTAATCATGGCTAATACACTTTTAAATAGGTGCAGCTGATAATGGTTAATGATGTTTTACTTTGGTAACAAATCAAGGTTCATGACAGTTATATAACAGCTGTATGTTTACTAATAGTGGCTGTCAAACATGATTGGTTGACGCAGTAGTTCACGGTGAGAAGCACATTGGCATTTGCGAAAAAAATCATGATATATGTCCTTATTTCCCATGATTCTTGGATTTATTCCCATTCAGTGGCTGATTGTCCATGATTCACCGTCATGGAACATCAGATCAATAACAATAGCACCATCGTACGTGATATCACCATCATAATATCAACCACAACATCACTGCTTTAATGGGAAAAACAATCGTTGTTTGCTTACTGTTGGCTAATCAATCATGGCCGCTTGTAGTTGCAGAATTTGCTTGGTGAAGCACCAATGCTGGTGGTCAATGAGACTGGTTAAGGGGGCTTGTCATTAGGTTTCTACTGATGCTGAATTGTGATTGAGGACGATCGTTTGTGTATTGTTATGATTGATGAACGTTAGTTAATGATTGCGAAATAGTCAAACACTTAATCAATCACTATTTCTCGTGCTTGCTTGGTAGGGAGCTAACACTGGTCCAAGATGGCTTGATCTATAGTGTTAGAACTGACTAACCCGGTCGGTCAGTGGTTGCTTAGTGATGGGTCAAACTGGTCAACCTGGTTGCTAACTCTCTAATTCATCAGAACCTGGAAATCTCTGGCACCAAGATCAATTTACATTATCAGTTTACCTGTTGGTTGATGAGAACCTGGTTGCTAATCACCCCATGTTTCTCAATCGAGATCAAATCACCACGCATCCCCCGCAGCAGGACTTCGTATGCTTAGTAGATCTTAGTCTGGTTGGTGGTGTCCAACATTTTTTTGCCAGATTCAGGGATGGTTTGTTGATAAGCATCCTGCCCAAGCCGGGTGGGCTCATTGCCAAGGAAAAGGAAAAGGTTTGTTGATAAGGGTTATAAGTTATCACTATCAACCAGTAGATCCTCCTAGAATTTGCCAACATTCTCCCTGGAAATCACCTAAATAAATGGAGGTCAATATGCCATACATGGAGTGTTTGGGATCAATCTGAATCAGTTTGATAACTTCCAACCGTCCCATCCGTTGCATCGAACCGTTGGAGGAAAGGGCAGAAGAGCCAAGTCTCCAAGGTCGGCTGTCGTTCATGTGTTTCTGGTTGGTGGTTTTATTTGTGTTGTTGTTTTTTTTTTCTGGCAGCTCAGATGGTATATGATGGCAGTTCTGCTTGAATGAATGAAATTATTGTGAGCTTTGAGCAAGCCTGACATAATTGCTACGTTGAAGTGTTGATTTCATGCTGATTCATCGTGCAGTAGGGGTACCAATGTTGTGGTTGAAATGATTCATCAATGGGTGTGTTTGTGCGTGTAAGTCGCAAGGTTTTGTATAGACTTGTGACCTGAACGTTTATCCCCGGTCCCAACGTTTGGTGCCTCGACGTTCTCTCGATTCCCGATGAACATTGGTCTCAAAGATTCTTCATTCATCAAAGACATTGCTATTTAACTTGAAGATTAGTCTTCATGAAACGCCCTTTGGTGAAACAAAAATAGGCGACCTCCCAGTTATCACTTTTTCCTTTTTAGAAATAGACCAAGCATATCCAGCCATTATATGAGGCTTCGGTATGGCTTGAGAAACCCCCAAGTGTTGATCATCCTGGCAACAGGAAGGTGATCTGTCTCGCTGCGATGTCGGCCGTGCCAGCCCCTGTTTCCTCCAACAGGATCCGCTCGGTCAGGGCGCCCTGACCAGGGATTGCTAACTTGGATGGTCCGTCACAATCGTAGCCAATGATCATGAGATCATTACCGAGATCACCAGAATGCGATTCCCACGGGGTAACTGACATCCTGGGACCATTCGAGGCAGCTGAACAAACCTGGCTATGTAGATATGTAAAGCCGGATTCATAAACTCCTGGTTGATTCATCAGCCAATTGATGTGCTAACCACCAACCAGTTATTGAATCTCCCACTTCGCCCCCGCGGATCCGACTCCACGTCCAGGTGTTGAGCTTTCTCAGGACCCGAGTTGCTGATGGCGGTGTTCAAGACTAGAGGGACCTGTAGTGCTTGATCGGGGATGGTGACCGATTTTTTATTTGATATTATGGTGCTTAACAGGGGATGATAACCAAGAATAGTGTTCGAACACCTACTAGCTGGTGTTTTTGTTGAACATGTGTTGCTTGTCCCAGTATTGACAACAATTGGTTGCTTGATTAGCTAATACGGGTGAGTTCAAACCACCACAGCACATTCCCCAGTATTAACTACAAATAGTTACTTGCTTAATCTTGCTTAGCTAATTTGGGTGAGTTCTAACTATCAACCAGTGGTTATGTAGGTTACCACCAGCAATAAGGGTGGTTAGATTAGAAAATACCAGAGCAATAAACATCCTTCAGCAAGCAAGACGCAGCTGCACGTTTTGCCATGCGGGTCTAGGCTATAGTTAGAACCACCTATAACCATCATTTAGATCATGAACAGATATACCCAGCAGTAAGCGCCATCGACATGAATTGGTTCTTTCATAGCAAGCAAGATGATATCAATGATGTGCGATCCTTCAGAGTGTTGACAACTTCTGGGGCATCCCGATCCGCGGCTAGTGCCAGCACTGTGCAGCAGTTCTGCCACTAAGCTGGTGCAGCTTCAAGCTTCGCTGGGGGCAGCAGTGCATGTGGCAGCTGCAATCCATCAAGTGGGTCCTCCAAGTGATGTCATTGTGGAATTCTAAGCTGCCGACTTTTGTGAAGCATTGGCATGTGGGCATTTTGGTCCCCTCCGGATCGTATACATCTGGATTAAGGGTTAGACATTGATAGTTTGGTCTTCGAAGCCGTGGATGATGAATATCGCTATTAGGCAGCATCTTCAAAGTCAGCGGCTGTGAGAGTAATCATCAAAAACAATGTAGTCGTGCGCGGATACATTCACATGCACAAAACATGCACATTCATGTATATACCGACACCGTATATGGATGATTCTCATAGTATGGGACCCCGAACATGGTTTGTTTGTCACTATGAATGGTCAATATTGGATGATTTGGGGGTACCCCCATTTTTAGAAGTAACATTTTGTGTTTGTGTGTTTTAGTCTTTGTGATGTTTTTATTGTTCCTGAGTGCAGTGGCTGTTGTTACTGCTGCCGTTGCTGATGGCTGTTGCAGTTTTGGTCCCTGTCATCATATTGATGTTTTATTGTGGTCTAGTAGCTCGGAGTACTATGAATGGTTGACATTTCATGATTTGGAAGATCCCCGGTTTTGGGAAACCATCATTTTTGGCCGGTATTGAAGTGTCTTCAATTGGTCTACCTCTTCGTTTCAACGGCAGTGCGAACTGCTCTCCGTTGCGTTTCGAGCTCAGACGCCGGCCCGCGATCGGGAAAGCCATGGCGCGATTGGTGATCAAGCAACGAAAGGCGGCCTTAAAGGCGCTCGGTCATGGTGGGTTTCATGGTGGTTTCATGGTGGCTTATGGTAGTTTTTTTTTCTGGTTTATGGTGTCTAATTAGTGCTGATTTATGCTGGTTTATGGTGACTTGCAATGGTTTGTTCTGGTTTGGGGTGACAATACAAGGATGTTTGATACAATAGTGAACGATGGTCACAAATTGTGCTCTCAATAGTGCTTAGCGATGTTCTATGATGATTGATTCGCAGTGTTGGTCAATGAACTATAAACTATATAGATACTCATGGATGGAGGATGACTGATACAACGGTTGATCATGGTTTACAACGGTTCCTGATGGTTCATAATGGTGGAAGATGGAAGATGATGATTGACGATAGTTGACAATGCTAGAGGATAATGGGTTATGACCGCATAATCACCAAAAATGATGCTTCATAGCAGTTCCCCATGCCAAATGCTGATTTACCTTGTCGGCCCATGTCACTGATGGGCTTGTAAGGATAAATTGTGATGGCTTCTCAATGTTTGGACATGACTGACAGTGATGGTTCATTATCTCACATATAGCTTTTTAAAAGCGGCGCAAATGGCACGACACAACTGATCCTCACTTTACTAATCCGCAGATAAATTAGGATCAGAGTCAATGCGTGACCCTCCTCCTTTGCTTGAAGGCTCTTTGCATTAATAGGATCTAGCCATTGTTGACATTCATGAATCATTAACGGTTTCAAATAGTTATAAAGATTTGCACACAAATTGACCATAATCATTTGTCAATTATTATTGATCAAGAAAAACACACTTATCCACAGTCAAAAATTACCCAAAGCACATCAACCTTGATCTTCGAATCATTTGACTGGTGGTTCATGGTGGCGCACCAGGCGCACCTGTTGTGGACAACGACGCAACGGTGCATCTCCATTTGGTCATGCCCCACGGGGCCTTCCAACTCGTCAGTGATTGCTGCGTTGATTGATTGCCATGATGATATTGGTCGAGCTTGGAGCCACCAAGAATTTGGCGTGATGTTTTTTTTGATGCCATGAATGATTGCGATATTGATAGATGTATCCACATCAAGCAAACATATTTTGTGATTGTTGATCATCAATATATGCAACGCGAGTGATGGACAATGGACCAATCCCCCAAGCTAGACGCAAATGGTCATCCAACACTGATCTTTGCATGGTCTGTTTGGTAATGCGCATAGCTGCAAGAAGCGCTTGCAGTTCGGGATGAGTATACCTTTTTTATGCCGGTATTTTGTCTACGTACACTAGACCTGAAAGACGTAAATGTGGCCCAAAGACCATCATTTTCAAAGGTTATCATGGGTACCCCTAAATCATCTGATTTCATAGTCACTCATGGCAAAATAAGCCATTGTTTTTTTGGGTCCCCAAACTGACCTGAGAACCCCCCATATAGTAGTTGTTTAACCATGATTGTTGGTGATTCTCCTCTATTATTAAGCGCTTTTGGTGGTTATAAGTTCTAAGTTACAACCCCTCTAAACAGTGAGAAATTTAGGGTTCCCTGGAGCCTTGGCACAGCGCCTCGCCAGGCCAAGGTGGTTCACGTCATTCGGCACGGCGAGGCGCAGGGATTGAAGAAGAAAAGTGGATCTAAGACGAATTGATGGGGGGTTGGCTATGAGTCAATATTAATTAATCAACTAAAATGGTTAACAATAGGGGATGATAAGTAACAATAGTGGGGAATATACCATGATATACCAACAATATGGCTATGGGTCAAGCAGTCAACCATCAATATTGACCAACAACAATGGTGAACAAGCTGGTTAATGGTTAATAGTAGGGGATGATAACCATCAATAGTGGGGGATATACCCAGCTATATGGCTATGAGCCAATCTTGATTAACCAACTAATAGGGGATTACCACCAGCACTAATAGGGAAAACAATGGTTAATGATGGGGAACCAGGGGTACAAGGTTTTGACCCACTGCCATTTCTATGTGTTTTTACAGGGATTTATATGCTCTAATAGGGGATGATAAACCAGAATATTGAGAAACTATTATATTGAAGTAGTTTATCATTCCTGGTTGTGGAGAACATGCTCTTCTTCTCCTAACCACTCTTAAAGGTTGTGCCCACAGGGCTTTAGAGAGGTTAAGAGAAGTTAAGAGCAAGGGGGTCACACCCTGTTTTCGTCGACATTTACAGTGTTTCATGCCTTGGGACTGTAAAACATGTCCAGCCCACAGGATGGACACCATTGGTTGGGGATTCTGTCAGTCGAAACCAGTAAGAGCAAGGGGGTCACACCCAGCAGGGTCACACCCAGCAGGGTCACACCTGACCCCTATGATAAATTTGTTCTTTTGAACTTAAAATATTTTATGAATTATATATGTATATTTACCTTCACGTATAAATAAATGGTAGTCGTTCCGTTGACGTCTATATAATCTACCCGCAAACATTTTGTTATATACATAGTTGTTGATGTTGATTTGGATTAATCATACAGTTTAATCTAGTTGCATAAAGATAGTATACATGGCAGTGCTAATTTGAATAGTTATTGACAACCGAGTTCTAAAACTGTTGATGTAGGATATGACCATTTATAGCCATTGGCGAAGAATAGGAAAACTAAGCCAACGACTACCGCAAGAACCATGCTGCTGCCGTTCCGGCAATGCAGGCACAGCACAACGTCAATGACAAGTTCTTGCAACTTGGTTGCCCCTGGAGACCCTGAAACCCAGTGTTATGCTGGTTCTGGGCAGTGGTGGATGCAAAGTTCCCAACTGGGGTACTGTACCTAATGACAAGTCAAGTCGTGGGGTAGATAGAGCTACAGCTAGGATTAATTAAGCTGGTTTACCCAACCTTGTATGCTGCAGGGAGCCGTTGCTGTGTCAAACATTTGACAACTTCCGTGAACTGTCGCAACAAATTCCAAAAGCCTTTGGGTTTCTATCACTTTTGACTCACGACCAGGTGTTGTTTCTTCAGTAGGAATGCTCAGCCACCCGAATGAGTTTGTCAGATGATTATTGTGTAGTTTGATTTGATGAAACGTTTCTGGTGTGTTATTGTGTTCTCTTCCAGTTGACTGTGCATATTCTCAATGATTGGTTCAGGCGATAGTGATCGCCATCTAGAGCACCAGGTCTACCCGGTGGTAAACTAACCTGGCAATGGAAAATCCACCAATTAATGCTGGTTTCCCACATTTTTTGAAAGAAAAAGTGGTGATTTTCCAGCCAGCTATGTTTCCGGAGGGTAAACATTGTTAAATAACAACCATTAGTGTTAACAGCCAGCATTTGTACGTTGACAAGCTGACCTCTATCACTGAGCTATACTGAGCTGCCGAGGCTGAAGCATGATACGAAGCTGACGAAGAGAGGCCAGCAACAGGCGCAGCACCGTGTACCACGGGGGGATGGTTCGCATGGTTCGCATGGTTCGCATGGGCAGTGCTTGGGCAGTGCTTAGGCAGTTCATGATGCTTGAACCAGTGGTTTATATGGTGAAGAAATCATCCAACCAGGGTCACGGTCACCCATTGCAGACCCATCGTTAATGATTTCCGTATGGTTGGAAAGTTTGATATGGTGAATTCAATGATCCACTGTCATTGATAATCAAGCATCACACATATAGATGATGTTTATCATTGCTTTCAAGTTACGCAAGTCACTAAGTTGGATGATCACTCATTTCTCTTTGATAGGCACCATGAGCGACTGATTATGAATCATCAATCCTTAATATCATGAGTCCTCAACGAAAGTCATCAATCATATCAATCTCATCATTCACCATTGTTGATGATGTCCCATGAATCCTGTGTTTTCACGTCCCATTGATCAACCATGATTAAACACATATTGCCAACCATTATCAATCAGTGAACAATAGATCATCGTCTATGAACCCCTTAACCATTGATTTCCTGTCAACAATTACTATGGTTTATCATGATTCATACCATTCAACTGACTGAATTATTGAGTGATGATATTAACAATATCTTTTGTTTTAAATGATGATCATGATTACAATGGTTCTTCAAGATTACCACGATCAATCAAAATTACCAGCATGAATCATGCTTAATTAATAAGGATGATTGAGGATATTATCAATATCCATTGTCATGATGACCATGCTTACCATTGTTAATTCAAAACATAGTTCATTAGGATTACCATGGCGTTATTCACTGTGGTTGCATAGGAGTACCATAATTCATCATATGGTGGTTTCTCAAAATAGGGGTACCCCTAAATCATCCACTATTAGTCATTTACAGCAATAAACCAACCATTTTTTGGGGTACCACCATTTTGAGAAACCCATTGTTTTCCCTGTAGTTTGTTGGTTATTAACCACCATTATTGGTTGATTAATATTGACCCATAGCCGTTTAGGACCATGATTCATGCTATTTCCCCCTCGGTGCAAATCATTTTCGCAGGCAAAGTCGTTGCACCGTCTCCTGCCAAAGTTGAAACCCCAGGCGGGTCCGAAGCCTGCCGTGGCCTGCCATGGGAACCTGTGCCACCATGGGTGGCGTTGAGATTCATTGGTTTAAAGTTACCCCGAAAAGGTCACCGGAATCCTTGCTGAATCATTTGCGGTGGGAAACTGAGCTGAGAACCATTATGAACAACTTCGGTTGCTTGGTGATTGGATTTCATTTACTTTAGATCGATCGACCTTAGGTTGTGACCCAACGATGAACTCATCGGATTTCTGAAATCCTAAATCCTCCAATGGTCACGCCACTTGGGTACCAGGCTAGAGCTCGTCTCCAAGATGTTGGCGTCAAACGCAGACTGCCAATTGTACACTGCATGCATAGCTTTGCGCGCAGATGATGTACTCCAAGTTGATGATTGTTTTTCCGATGTAACATCTGGTTATTGTTGGGTAGGGGTCCAGCAGTATGCAGATGCCTTTTGATTTTCAAATTCTAATGGGAGCTAAAACAATTGTTTGCATATTTGGTTACTATGGAGGCTAGTGATAAGCTTATCTTGATTTATACAGACATTTATGCAGGCATATTATATAGTTACCAGGATACATCACCATTACACAGTAATCAATCATGACAAATCATAGTCGGACAAAAAATGCTTAGAGAATCGTTATTCCTGATGAATTAGCATATCCACAGGTAAATCTGTTATTTATCTTCCACCCAAATTATAAACAAAGGTCAATTGTATAATTACTCCGAATTTGAAACTCATTGAATTTTCCGCAAAAACGTGAACCCTTGAATGTTCCCTTTAGGTAAAGTCCCTTGGGTAAATAACCCTGGGCCAATAAACTGTAGGTAAATTTTCCCTCGACATGTGGTGGTTTCTCAAACTTGGGGGCCTCCCAATTCATCCAATATGAATCGCTACTTATAAAAGTAATAAACCCACCATAAGTTTATGGGTTCCCTCTGGCTTGAGAGTGCCACCCAGACGTTCGTTGCCCCCCGTGCGGGTCACCGGCAGTCCAACGGCTGTGAGGCCGCAGTCACTTCAGCAGTTCTCCGCGCACTGCAGACCACCCGCGGAATTGGCCGCTGGGTACGAAGACGGCGCCGCGGTGCTGTTGGTTGGTGATGCTCGGTGGTTGGCATAGTTGATGGTGGTTAATGTTGGTTAATTAATGTTGTTTGAACTTGTTGGTCATCATTGATGTTAATGATGCTGTTGGTGGATATTTGAACCGTCCTGTTGTTGGTTTTGAGTGTTGCTTATCTAATGTTGGCTAGCACTCTTGCAACCATCAACTGTTGTTGCTATGGTTGGCAAAAGCTCGCAACGCCGTTCTCGTTGTGGATGTTCGGATTCATTCACCCAGTCAGCCATAATTGGCCATTATTCAGTAAAAGTCATGATTGTGGCCTGATCTACGACCAACAATTCACAGCTCCACATCCATCAAAAGGGGGTTACATCAATTATCCTTTTGGCAAAAATCATGGCCAACATCAATCCTTGAAGTCCGTTCGCTTGACCGAAAACCAACCACGGGAAGTGGGTCATGAAAATTTGCGGACTGGCACCATCCAAGCAAGTAAGTTGACATAATATACAGCCAGTCGGATGAACGGTACATGTTTCACAAACAAGCCGATTGGTGCAGACGATCCACTCCGCAGGTATGCCGTGTTTGGCAACCCAAATTCCAGTGCTTTGTCCAGATGTGCAGGTAGAAGAACCTGCGGTTCATTGTTCATCAGCTTTCTCTTTGGGGCTACAAAGGTATGCCCCCACAGGGATCCTAACTTAGGTTTGCTCACAACAGAGCTAGCAATTTGTTAGTGTAATCATGTTTTGCGACCTACAACTAGGGGGTATCACTGTGTATGACATTTCATGATTAAAGTTATTAGAGGTTTTGCTTATAGATGATTATCAAATTTCCATGTTTAGCAGCCCACATACCTCTGTGGGACCATCTGATAGGGGAATACTTATCTTTAATAGTTGTTTGTTGTTTATTCTCCAAGATCTTTGGTCACCACTGCACTGTACCTGTATGGGGTTTGTTGCTGCTGACCTTCTGGTTATCCCAGATTTGTTGCGAACGTTTCAGTTGCTACAGCACGACAAATGCTTGACAAGGACGAATCCCCTTGATGGGTCATTTTTCAAACGTCCTCCTTGCGGCATTGCGCAGCCAATGAACCTTCTCTAGAAAAATCTTGGAACTGCTGAAGTCAACCAACCGCTGATTGGATTCAACATGAAACGTTGATATAGTTATTCTAAAATCCCTTGAATCGAACATATGCTGGTTTAGTTATCAACAAGAACCAACCATAAGTTTCATGGCAAAATTTGATTCAAATCTCATGAGCCCATGAAGTCAACCAACTCTGCGACCAAGCAAGCAACCAATCCCAGCTTTTGAAAATAGGTAGTCTGACCGTCATTTCGCTGGGCAGGTAGCCTTTCAGAAGTGGCTGTGTAAAGCAACGTCCCACTGGTGGTTTGCTATTTTTCTATCCTTTAAACCATTCTTGAACGTTATTAGTTCGGAACTACGACTAGATATTCTTGTTGCGATGATTATTGTTACCAAATCAATTGATGTATTCAGTATTGTCTATTCATCAAAATTGAAAATTGGTCATCTTTTTAAGGAACCATTCTTAGCAACCACTTGTTGGTATTGCGTGGAGACACTTTCCTGTGACCAGCCATTCATTCACGGCCATCATCTAAGGCTTTTGCGGTCCAACTGTAGTCGTGCCTGAGGACGGGAGGGAGGATGCAGCTGGGTGAGGAACCACGCATGCAACCAACACATTTTGTTGCATCAGTTCTATCCCCCCTGGTGTTGGTTGCATTCCTCTGATTGCTGGTCATTGCTCACTAATGGTGATCATTCATCATGAAACAAGGTCTATAGCTGGTATTTTCTTTTGAATTGTGGTTTGTAGTTTTACCGTTGTTCTCTACGGTTACAATTGCTAGCTCATGGTTATAGCAAAAGCAAAACCATCAGCACCCTAATGGTCTTGTTTGTTACCAACACTTAGAAACCATCATCAACCAACAAGCATGCTTGCATTATTTTTGATATTGGTGATATTTCCCTAGAATTGTTAGTTAATTCTGAACGGTCACCAACCAGCCAAGCCCCGAACCAAGCATCCACCCAATCACCCCCGCCAACCACATCCATTCTGCCTTGCTCTAGGCACGCGAAGTCGGCGGTTGGCCTGCCAACAGCCCCGTTGAAAGCAGAGAAGCGTTGTCCAACGACATGCGGCACCGGAGCTGCAGCGTCCAGGGGCACTGGTAGCTGAGACGATGGATGAGAATGGTGGTCAACGATGGTGGTGTTTTGGAAATTGATGGTGGTTCATAACTATTCGATTTAGTATGTGTGATTTGTATATATATATATACATATTGTTTTTAGTTATTTGGAGACTAAAGTGAATATGGGTAATCCCATATTTGAACATGCCAATCATATGCTATCGCAAACATTGATCATCATTGATCAACTAAGTGTTGTTCAATCTATATGTGAGAAGTCCAGTGGTTGAGCCGCGGAACAAAAACCTGGCGCATCATAGCATTTTGTCGACTTTCGGGTGATATCCCGAAGTGATTGAAGACAAGTTTCCGGAGAAACGTCAGGTTGTCATGCTTCCACTGGACATTGGGTATCATTGTCAATCATTCACCATCCAGCCATTCAAGTGGTGGTTTTTCAAAATAGGGGTACCCACAACATGGTTTGTTTACCGCTATAACTGGCTAATATTGGATGATAAAAACAGGGGTCCCCTATTTTGACAAACACCCAAGTAAGTAAGTCATTGATAAACAGTTTCTACGTGCACTGCAATTTCGTACCAGTGGTTGCCCAAGAAACGCGAGACCAAGACAGCAACTAAGATAGTTTCAAGTAAGAGAGTCACCAGCAGCAACACTCAGCAAGAATCACGCGTCATGAACCATCAATTGGTGGTTTCTCAAAATTAGGGATACCCCCAAATCATCAAATTTATAAACCATTTTTATTAATAACCATCCATGTTTATCCATTTTTGGGGTTCCCTATGGCTTGAGAAACCATCAGTCCACCATTCATCAACCTCTAAAACCATCACCATCAGTCCACCATTCATCAACCTCTAAAACCATCACCATAATTCACCATGGTTCACCAGGGCTCACTGACGATTTCCCTGGTGGATCACCTCGGCTCAGGGCGAAGTTTGCGCGGTATGACTGGTCCTTGATTGCAGGAGCGCAGGGTGATACGCCAGCGCTTGGTAAAACAATGCCACATGCTTCATGTTTGGTTTGGTTGGTTGGTTGACTACTATTTTCATAGGGGTTGCAAACACCAACCAGTGGTATATTTATTTAAGATTACCTATAAAGTGCCATACATGGAGGATCTGAGAATGAAGGTATACTTTATTGAATTTTGTTTCAAAGAAATCCAGGGTTAGATTAACTAGGTTTAGTAGCAATGATGTCCATAACACAACACCATTGATTCAAGCATCCAATAAAAAAGGCATGGCATGACCAAGTTTTCTGATGGGGTACCAGCATAGCCAGTGAGGATGACTTAACCTCTCAACTAGGTAGCAGCCTCATTTGTTCCTCCAAACATGTTGTTTTGTTCATGATGAATCTTAGAGTTGTTTGTCCCAAGTGATGGTAGGAACAATGATGATCCCCATGATCATCGACCAAAATCATCACTTACAGACGGGAACGACTCATTTTTCGATGTTTTTTTTTTTTAATCATGACGCAGCTGTTGCAGCCATACTCGATATGCAGTGCTACCACCGTTGAGGCTTGTAGCTTTTGTCCCACAACCGCTACAAGCCATTAGTACCAAGGTGTTCATTGACCACTGGTCCATGGAGAAGAGGTTTGGAGATTTTTTTAAGATCCAACACATCATTTGTTTAGGGTGCATACGCAGAATTGTGCTAAGGCTATGTTGTGAATCTGAGCTATGTCGCGTTTGCTTAACATTTTTTTGGTAACATTGGTCACTTGACAAATGTTGCTGTGCGCGTGTGGTGAGAAAATGCTTCATTTTCAATGCTCCATTTTGACGTTTTTTTCACCTCAACTGGTTGGTGGTTTCAAACATTTTTTTCTTTTCCCTAGTAGTTGTTAAGAAATGGTTGGTTGACTAATATTTGTCAAAGGGGTTCAAGCCACCAACCAGTCAATATTTACACATGTGTTGCTTCACTGCTGGAGCGTGACCCTGATCCTAGACTTGTTCTCAAAGTCTTGAGCTGTCATGGGCTGATCCAGCTATGCGCCCAAAAGGCTTCCGAGCTTTGAAGCTGCCGTTGTGGGGAATGCTGGAGGATGGCTGAGGGTGCATCATGTGCATCCCATCAGCCACTTATCCCAATATATCCGAACGTTGGTTGATTGTTAACACTTTGTTTGTCCCATATGATCCATCATGGCCTTCTTCTGTTGGGCGGGGGATTAACTACCAACCAAGCCCTATGACAAATTTGGAAAAAAAGGAAGAAACGATCATTCAAACTATCATAAATCAGTCATTAGCCAATCAACTACCATTTTTACCATTACAAACGAGTCCTTAAAAAATCATCATAGGCTGCCTTGTTGGTCATGGCGGATCTTCCTCTCATTTGGTGGGTTGTTTGGCGTCGCTGCCACAGGGAAAGGAGACGACCGGCCCAGTGATGGAATGGTGTGGGAGACGGCACGGGAGATCAAGGAGAAGCGGTTGCCGCGGCTGCAGTAAGTTCCAAGCAGCAGCCAGCGACCCCTGCAGTCTCCAGCACCATCCTCACTACGCATCACCAAACATCATCCCTAGTCTGGTTGGTGGTTTCAATCATTTTTTATTTTCTCTAGTAGTTTTTAAGAAATGGTTGGCTGACTAATATTTGTCAAAAGGGGTTTGAAACCACCAACCAGTGATCATTTAATCATTACCAAGCATCTATTGATCATCACTGTTTTGAAGAAGCATAGACGTACATGTCACTTATGTTGAACTGATTCGTTCATTTCTGGGATCTAGCCTTAGTGAACTGACCTACTCTTCAGACATTGGGGTACTTTTCAAGCGTATACCTGCTGTATTGGAAAGTTTTTACGCATGCATGCATGTATGTTCGTGTATACATGTCTATGTATAGAAGAAACTGCTTGTCAATCAGTTCTTAGAAGGCAAACTGAGCATGGCCCCATTTTCCACACCAAACATGTATACATGAATCCTTGTGGATGGAAGCAGCAGGTTTTTTTTTTGGCGCGGTCGGAGTCATGAATAGCTTCCGGAACTGTCCCAGATACTCCATGCAATGTATGGTGTACTCACCTATACAATTGGGTTATTTTATGTGAACATGTTAATCAGCATACCATGCATGGAGTATTTCAGAGCGAGTTTCTTGCGGTCACAGCTTGTTGACAGACTGTTTTTCATGGTGAAACAATGTGGGGCATGGATAGCGCGAAGTCACTGGCCATGGTCAACAGGGCATGCACTCTTCCAATGTGCTTAGAGATGCTGCTACCTTGAGGTATCACCAATCATTGTGATGATCACCAGTACTAAGAAGATTGACCACAGAAAGATCCACACAGATCAGGAAGACTATTCCGTTCAATCTCAGGGTACCAGGACTTTGCCCAAGACGAGTTTCGTTCATGACAGGAGTGTAATTGATTCCACAGGTGGAAGCATGCATAGGCAAGCTGTCAAGAGAAAATCTTATCAGCCATTACCAACCATCAACCATCATTAACCATCATGAAGTAACCATATCTGCACCAACCACCAACCATCATTAACCATCATGAAGTAAACATATTTGTACCAGCCACCAACCATCATTAAGCATCATGAAGTAACCATATTTGCACCAACCACCAAGCATCCTTTCGTCTTCTTCTCCTGAATACCTGTCCATAGGCCCTCAACGCCGTAGCCAGGATCGAGCGCGTCGTCTGAGTCGATGGTTGGAACAGAGAGCGGAGTCCAGTCTTTTGTTGGTGACTGGGACTGGCTGGGTGGCAAGGGCAGTTCCATGAGGTTTCTCAAGCAGCTGGTGGGAAAGGTGGTAGCCATAGTCATGAGGAAACTCTAGTGATTGCAAGGTGGGGCAGTTCCATGAGGTTGAAACTCCATAGCTGGTGGGTTCTCAAGCCAGTTTGGGGACACGAAAACTGGTTGGTTTATTGCTGTTATAAATAATCTAAAAGGATGTTCTTTATAGATCTTTATAGTGATCAACAAACTAGTCTATATTTGGGGGAGATACCCCCCAAACATCTCGGGTACCTCAAGAAACACGAGTTTATATGCTGCTGCTTGGAAGCGAGGCCCGGAACCAGAGCTATCCATCTACCCCTTCACAGCGGTGACAGGGGCTACCAGAAGTGGTCACTAATCATGGTAGTGATTTGTTTCTACCTATGGTTGCTCATCAGTTATGGTAGAGTGGCTACTTGGTAGAGTAACTAACAGTTATGACAAGAATGCATATCAAGTGGTAGTTTGAGCAACCACTTAACTTGTTTGCATTTTTCTTGTACAACCGAGACTGGGTTTGCACTCCCAGGTAGTGTAATCAATCATTTTTATATGAATACAAGCAGCCGCTCATATGCTGAAACAATCATGCTTCTACGTCCGGGACCCTGATCAACCATTTTCAAACACAGCCACTACGCTTTTCGGGAAAACCGATCAGCAACTATTGCGATGTACGCACAGCAATTGGGGTGGGAAACCGGTGATTTGAAGGTACGGTTTTCAGCATGAGCGGCATGGTTTGCTGTCGCCAAGCTGGCCAAAGCCATGGCAACAAAGCATGATAGGAATGGATAATCAATGACAGGAATGTACAAACAGAAAGATGCCGCCCATATTATAAAGTAAACAGAGAGATTGTGACATAAATTGCCACCTACCAACCAAGATTTGTTCAGTGGCTGTAATAAAGGCGTTGTCAATATGTGACCCCACTCGTAGGTGCATGATACAGAGGGTTATAGTGGTGGCAAATATTCACAATCAATCGAAATCACTGTGGTAACTATGACATATTATAACCACAATTTTGCGAATTTGTGTATATTTCGCTGCAAGACCATTATTTGCAACGGAAGATACATCACAGTTACAAGACACAAGACCCCCAATCTGTCCCAGTCTTACCATGAAGGGCTGTTGCTTTTGCACGGAAGAAACGCTATGACAAGATTTTTGATGTCATGTAGTCATCTCATGCATCTCTATATGTTGGCCACAGTATCCTTGAAAGCACCGATACAGTGATACATGAATCAACCTACACCAGTCAGTCTTTATATGTCTATGGCGTTCATTATACACCAAGACTGATTGGTGATCACCCACCTTGTAAATACATCGCCATACATCAATCCCCCATTTTGTTCATTATATTTGTGCAAACAGCCTGGTTGATATATATCATCCACCTCGTCACCATGGGTGCTGATCCTGTAGATATCCATCCAGACGTTCACCGTGATGATGTTTGGCAACTGTTGACCAAGCTAAGGATTTCTGGTCATTCACGACCCTTCATTTGCCGTGGGGAAGCATCAACCGCATGTGTTGTTTATGCAACCATCAGGTTCCCTTATTCTCCCTTGTTCACAATTAATAGATCGAGATTGATTAGCCATTGATTCCCCATAGATTCATTGTGATCAATTTGTCATTAATTTGTCTTGACCATTTATTTATCATTATTGAGCATCTTTGGTCAGAGATGAATGACCAAAGTCGACATTTCAGCAAATATTGACTGGATGGCTTATACCCACTAACTTAGGTTTTTAGTGTTTTTGGAATATGATTGATTTACCATACAACCACTAAAATATATATTTTTAGCAAGGGATCTATAAGCCACCAAGTTGATGAACAAGTCCCAACTATTGTTTACAATTGTGAGTGCTTGCCACTAGGAAGCACAACCTGTATCAACCAATTTTATGTAATCAAAAAGTAGTCATTATGACTTATCCACTATGAATCATTTTGGACCATCATCATTGATCATTTGTTCATCAACAGCCATTATCAACCAATCAGCCATTATACACCATTACAAACCATGATTTCTCTCTTAATCCGTTTGCTTTCCCCAGTTTTTGCCCAAAACCCTTCCCCATCTCGACATTGACTGGGCCCCTGTCAAGGTGTCCCATGGCGAATTCCTGCAGCACTTGACTGGTGACAACTACATGGGAAACTGCCACTTGGAGACACGCAAGTTGCTTGATAAATGAAGCAAGTTGAATCAATTTGGTTATGGGTCAAAATTAACCAACCAATAGTGGGGGGAAAATAATGGTTAATGATAGGGGAACCAGGGGTACAGGGTTTGACTCTTACTCCTCCAGAAATAAATGATATATACTTACTAAACATGTTTGAAATGTAATCCACTTTGACTGTGCTCTCACCAAACATCAATTCATATAATTCAACGGTCGATAAATGTATCGATGATGACAGTGGTGATGATGATGATGATGACGATGATGACGATGATGATGATGATGATGATGATGATGATGATGATGATGATGATGATGATGATGATGATGATGATGATGATGATGATGCGGATGATGCGGATGATGCGGATGTGGGGCTGGACAATGAAGATAGTGAAAGTGCAGACATCTGAGATGGTGGATCTTAGCCAGAACAATCAGCATAATCAGGTATACAGCCAAGACAAATCATGGCCCATAGTGATTGCAATCTGTGATGAGGAGCATTCTGATGCGTGAAAAAACACATAGACATGCAACTGCTGTGGCCTTCAGAGCCAAAGCTACCAACGGGATAGTGACATGTTTTGCTCGGCTCACCCCATTTGAAGGCAGGTGAATCAGCAAAGGCTGCCCCAAGCTATCAGCATGCAGGAGACCGGTCCGAGTTGGTGGTGTTGCGTTGCCAATCCTAAGCCAAGCAGTTTGCACGGCATCCCAACGAGTTTTGAAAGTTAGGTGTATGACTGGGGGCCCACAAGATCCACAAATGTGAAGCCCCACACAGATTTTTGCTGCGGTTACAGCCTCAGTTTCTGCTGGTTCACTCTCCAGGTTGGTTATTTTTCAGCATCTTTCAGCAACTTCTTTGGCAAATTCTAACGTATATTATGTCGTGTTTAACCGTTCATACTTGCCCAAGCCGATGCAAAGTTCTACCATCAACAAGCAGCACCGTCGAAACTCATCAATATTCCTGATGAAATGACCATCCTTTGCCACGATCAACCAGCATTAATGCTGATGCCCCCAATGAAATGATGATCCTCTGCCACAATCAAGCGGCATTGCCAGAACCACATCAGGTGAAGTGCGTAGCTACTCCTTGCATCGTGGCAAGTGGCAACGCTTGCGTCGAGTCAAGTGCTCCGTGTGAGCACCGGGCACCCGACGGATCCTCCGGTCTACGTGGAGCAGTGGCAGAAAGCCAAGCCTTTGTCAAGTTATAGTGACTAATAGTGTCATTGACAGGGGATCATCAATAGCACATTCTGAGTAGGGGATCATCCATACTCTAGGGAATACTCGCCAAGAATAGTTGGAAATCTCATGATTGAGGCTTGATGGTGGTGAGTCATGATTTACAATGGCAAAGGCATGGTCATATGATGACGCTTGATACTTGTAGTGATGGTTATATAATTCATGCTTACAATAGTGATGAGGCCTATCACGAAGCCATACCAACAGCTGTTTCTACATGCTACTAGCTGTTTCTAATGATAAACTATACTGTACTCGTCATTGGTGATGTGTTTTTACTCAACTTGACTCATGATCTAATTGCCAGCAATCGAAAGCGGTAGACGATTTGTTACTGATGGTTGCTCGTCATTCTGGGTACACTGCAACCACTCACAATGAGCTTGTCGGCTGGATGCTGGCCAGAATAAGGGAAACATCCCCATATTACGACTTGATTTCAGGGGAGTTTCATTACCTACAAAACTTGATGGCTTATACCCACTAACTTAGGTTTTTAGTGTTTTTGGGATATGATTGATTTACCATATATCCACTAAAAAATATTTTTAGCAAGGGATCTATAAGCCACCAAGAAAAACAATATACATATACCTTCAGCATGTTTCTCTTTTGGTTGCCAGTGAATCCAGGTAGATGGAAACATGAGCTGTTGTTGAAAAACCCAAGGAAGTCTCAGAATGCCGGCACATGTGGGATGTTTTGGTTTCATGCCGGTTTTGAGCATCCTGGCTTGGTTTGGTGCCAAGGCAGAATGGAATCCGTGACTGGTCTAGAAAATCAAAAAAAAACAAAGAGGCCTGTCAGGTGCAGCACAAGTTGTTTCAACGTGAAGATGCGTATGTTTTCACACCAAAGAATTCACGTTGCCAAGCAAGGTGCTGAATAGTCAAGCTCAAGTTGCATGAGACTGACCTATTTTTTCCCGCCTGAATGTGGTTACAATCCGGATGTCTGAAATGTTGTTGAGACACCACAGTGATGGGGCTTGCTGCTCTGCAATTTGCACATACCTTCCTGCTTAGAGCAGTTTGCCCACAACCGCTTTTGTTGGAAGTGGTTGATTGGCACTAATACCTTGCAACTCACTGAAGGAGTTGCCCCTACCGCCCTTTCTGCGGTATCCCCAGCATCCCTTGCATGGGAGGGGCGCAGAGAAGAATTGATTGAGCACCTGCTGAGGTTCCGATCAAACCGGCCCTAAGAAACAACCGGTTGGTGGTGTTTCACCATGATTCAGCATGGGGTCATCCTTCATTATACTTTACCATACTTAGGTCTCATTGTAGTTTGTTGTACTTAGTACTGCTTCGAAGCTATTGATAGCAATAATGATATACAAATCATGTTGAAATGACATGGCCCGTAATTGGCATGCTTGGGGTGGTACCATCATGCTCAGAGTCACGCTGGTACATGCGAGCTCAACCTGTTTTAAACGTCCAACAAGCCTCGGGATTGCCATTGCTTTTGTCCCACGCCAACTGTTCAGTAACAGTTCATCACTTTAAGACTCACCATTGATATATCTCAAATCATGAGCAGGTTTTAGGGCATGCATCAGAAGAACTCTTGTACTGTAGGCTATATATATATATAATGTATCTATAAAAAGAGACAGACAACTATAGCTATTCCATCTATGAACCACCTTAGAACCGAAGGCGCCCCACTTTGTCTTGATGGCTGCTACGGCTTCGCACAGCTGTGAAGCACCACCCGCCGAGCACAGGCCATGCACGGAACCCGGCGGCCGTGCGCCTCGCTGCGTAGCTGCTGATGCAGCTGGTGGCAAGAGCTGTTGGCCTCAGGTTGTCCTGCGCAGTCCACGGGTTGGTTGCTGTTAGTGGTGGGGGTGAAGCACGGTGCATGGTGGGGGGTAACCATGAATAGTTTGGGGTCAACCATGAATAGTTGGGGGTTAACCATGAATAGTTGGGGGTCAACCCTGGTGAATCATGGTTTAGTTTATAATGGTTGATCATAAGTACCTGGGACTACGGTTGCTTGTTTTGCGTGAATAGCAGTGTGACGGGTTGCGATTTTTCATCAACTGAGCCCCCAAGGCTACAAGTCAAATGTTCATCCAAAGTCGCCAGAGCTGGGACCTCCCCTGTCTCAAAGCAAGGCAAAACCATCCATGGATCATATTGGGCTTTGACTCTAGGTATTGGGTTATTTCCCAAGGGAATTGGGTTATTTCCCACGGGTGGCTTTCGGTATTGGGTTATTTCCTTGGCCATGGACAATTTGACTTTGCTTGCCCGGAAACGTTCAGAATACGCATTTGCTTGGCGACTTCAACCATTTCTCCAAGTCCATCCCGACCTACGATGATAAGCCAATTTAATTGACCAAGTTGTTTGGAGGGGTTGCTTTTAATGGCTTTGGGATTGGTTTAACAGTAACCCCACTTATATATATCCCCCGAGCAGCGATTATATGACATGTTTGCCCGATCACAAAAATGATTGGCAATGGTGAACTCTTTTTGGATTTGCGCAACCATTGAGAAAATCAAGATCCACATGTGCAAGGAGGGTCCTCCAACAGGGTTTAAAATGGCTGTGGGTCAAAACCCTGTACCCCTGGTTCCCCCATCATTAACTATTGTTTTCCTTACTATTGTTCGTTGTTATCCCCCATGAAATTGGTTGGTTAATATTGACCCATAGCCAAATGGCTCTTCTAATCTCCAATGTCTAACAGTGGCTGTGCAGAGGGGCAGCGAAGATTCAAAGGTCCGCTGGTGCTTTAGGTGGGGCAGCGACCATTGGATCGCCCATAGGCACAACGCTGGTTAGGAGATCATACCTACAATGTAGCAGGTAGATGAACCTATTTTGTCATACCTGCAAATGATCGCAGTAAGTGAAATGGATTAAGTGGATTATATTAGTGGATATCAGTGGATGCAGAATTTTGCTGAGAACAAAGGCTTTCTGAGGCCAGGCTTCTTTTTTCCCGTCGCCCGCAGTGCTGAGAAATCGATGCACGTGCCACACCGGAAAAGCGTGGCTGAAAACGGCCAGATTTCATTGGAGCTGTGTCTTTGCCCACGTGGATTCCGGAGTTCTTGGCCTGGTCAAATTGGTAGTTTTGGGGCTGTGGTTTGGGATCAGCATATCCCTGGATTGATAATTCCTTCTGAGAACTCACCAGGGACAACCGGGAGCCACACCACTAAAGAACCATTGGCTGCAGGGGAAAACTAAACGCCCAAAAGCATTGCTATCTATTGAGACATGTGTTCATTGTTGTGATTGTTTATCCTTGGTTTGCTATATATACACATCAATTTCTCTATTTTATATATGTACGTAGGTATGCTGGGATATCCATGTCAGGGCAAAAGTGGTGCTGGAAGGGTTGCTCCGGCTGCAATCAGTTCACTGCAGTTGGGAGATGTTCCTCATAGAAATTGCTGTCAACAACTGGGCTGAACATTACTGGCCACGTTTTGTGACCATTATGGGTCACGATGCACTCTGGTAATCTAAGATGGTCATGGAAAATCACATTATCCAGAGGAACCCTACGAAACCATCAATGATTGGTGGATCTTCCATTGCGATGCTGGATGACCAGAAGGAAATACAATTCATCATCATAACAACTATTGACCATCACGCATCATCACGCATCATCATGATATCAACCACCATTAACCATCACTTGTCATTATTGATCTTCATGAGCCATCAGCAATTGTCGCTGAACCGATGCGATATCTACAGAGGTTGGAACAGTTCAGCGGACCCCATAGGTACTGGTACCTTCCACAGCCGCTTTGTGCTTCCACAGCTACCGGGAAATGAACGATAACCAGCAGATAGGTGTTTCTCCTCAACTCATCCAATCATCCATTCATAGTCATTTAAATGCACCAACCATAGCTTTAGGGTTCGCTTCTTTTTAAAACCCCAATATCAGCATTTGCCCACGAAAATGATGAGACAAATCAACCGCCCTTCATAGCATCAGCATTCGTTATCGGATGGCCAAACCCATGTGGCTCTGGAGTTTTAATTTCCTAATCCTGTGCTGCACATTGTAGACAGGCATTGTGGCCCTACGGCCAACGCCTTTGGCTAATGCCACGGCCAAGTGGGGCAAGGTTTGCAGAGATGATGTTTGCAAATTCGTATACTTTAGATGTAAGCAGTTGATTCACACATTTTATAAATTCGCATATTCATATATCAAGGGCCTAAGGAATCGCCATTGATTCGCATATTTTGGAGCTTGGATGTGCCACTGAAATGCCTAGCACGGGAGGCCTTCTGGAGCTGGGTATGGATCATAAGCCCCAAGAAAGTGGAGAATAAACATCCCAACATCCAGACTAATGGCTACCCAGGATTAATAAACCCCTGGTTGATCAACTAGGGGGGTTCCCATTTTAATGGAAAACCAAGGCTTTTAGGGGATAGCCCCTATTAATCAACCAGGGGTTTATTAATCCTGGGTAGCCATTAGTTTGGTTATTCACGGGAGGTTCACATGGGGAGGCTATCGACTCGCAGCCATTTCAATCAGCATTTCTTCCATAATGTAATGCTTGGCGCCTCAAGCCAGATACCAGACCCCATTCGGAAACCCATGTGTTGTATGGTAGTGCGGTAGAGAAAACCTCATGTTTTTGAACATTTATACAAAACTAAACATCTATAGCAGTCAAATTCCACGTTGGTTGTTCTTGATTGATTGGATAAACATATCCACTGCTATAGCCATGTCATAAACAACTCCCAGCTATGCATCTACTGCGACAGCGGGCGAGGTTTCTGGGTGTGGACGTGTGTCCAAGCATGTGTCCAAGCATGGTTGCAACTCCCATTGTTTAGCATGGGCCGCAGTCCCTCAAGACATGAAGAAATTCGTGGTACTCAGTATTCTCAGCACACACAAACACAGAAACACACACACACACACGAGCCCGCGCACACATGTTTTTCTGTTTGCACTTCCTATACACCTGCACATATCTATATACATCCTTTGATGTCATTGTCATTGTCTATTACCTTTTCAAAAACTGATCTGACAAAATACCATGTGTCCAGATGCTTGACCAGCCCTGCTGGGCTGCCTCACATGGACCGTTGATGCGGCCCACCGTAGCTCGAACGTACAGCGCAAAAGTGGAGAAGAGTAGCTTGCCGGGCCGCTTGGTAAGAAACGTCGCCAGCGATGTGAATGTGGCAGGAGAAAAGATGGACAAAAGATGCGATGTTTGTGCGCCTTCACGGATGTGTCCCATGGATTGATTCCTGGATAAATCAAAAGTTCTCTCTCTCACTCTCTCTATAAATAGATATATACATATATATTACAACAAGTGGAAGTGAACTCATAGAGTGAATGACACGACTTTTTAACATGAGCTGTGCTCTGCAGCCTCTTGGTTTAAGGGTTATCCCCCTACGGGGGGAGATTGACCCTCCTTGGGAGGTGATTGGGCCACGGGATGCCGTGGTACCAGTCGGGAGTTGGACCTGGTGACCCACCTGCGATTGCTAAGGGCGACCTGGTGGAGATCCAGGTCTATGACGATGCCGGGATGGATCAAGGTACCATTCTGGTGGGAGTGCTTGGTGCTGCTGGGTCCCACAAAGGTGGACCTGTGTTCGAAGGGATGTTTCTGGCGGCCCAAGACTTGTGCTACCACTGGTGGATGAACGAAAGTGGGCAGTCACCCGATAAGGATCGGGGGTTCTACCATGTCTGCGCCAAGAGCACCAGCAGCTGCACCAGCACCCCAAAGTTCCCTAAGATGATCCACACCGATCGAATTCGAAATCATCACCAGTCCAAGCTGACTGCGAAGCAGGTCACCTGGTTGAGTGACAAAACAATCAGGGAAGGCTTCGACTTTTGCCTTCGGAAGTATGAAGGGGTTGTGAGAGCCCCTGCGCCGATGAAATCAATGAAGGAAGCTCCCAAGACCACTGCGAAACCAAGGTGGCCAGCTGAGGGAGGAGATGACCCTCCCAGCGATGGAGGTGACGAAGAAGAGGAAGAGGAAGAAGAAGAGTCGGGCGAGGACAGTGCGCCGGATGAAGAGATGAAGAAGAAGATACAAGGGCTGCGTGACCAGCTCAAGAGAGCTGAGGAAGAGGCAGCCGAGAGAGCCAAGGGCAAGAAGAAAAAGAAGAAGCCCAAGGCCAAGAAAAGTGCACCGTCAAGAGGTGTGGCCAAAGTGGTTGAGAAGGCTGAGAAGAAGACACGTGAAGGTGAGGGCCGGCGACATAAGAAACGGAGAAGGAGGCGTGACCCCGAAGGAGAGACCTCGGGTGGAAACAAGGCAAGGTCAAAGAAGAGAAAGAAATCCACGAAGAAACGTGATGAAGGTGACCGGTCAAGAGCCGAGGATGACAAAGACCGGAAGAAGAAGAAAGCTGCGGCTGCCAAGGAGCCGAATGACAGCTACTACTCGGATTCCTATGCCGAGGAGGATCGCAAGGAAGAGGACCTCTTCAAATCTAAGCCGATGGAGGTGAGCGACAGCGGGAAGGATCGAGATCGAGGACCCTTTGGAGGAGGTGACCCCGTTAGCTACGGGAAGGAAGAATCATCTGACTCCGAGTCAGTTTTTCGCAAGGGCCCCTCTGCTCCCAAGAAGAGCGGGCAACTTCGGTTGCTCAGCTACACAGCCAGACACCCCGGAAGACTGGCCAGCCGGTTACTCCTGACCATGGAGAAGGCAACGGCCAGGGGAGCAGGGGGGCCGTCAAGCTCGAGTCCACTGAGGACTCCAAGGGTGGCTTTGAATCATGTGTTGACGATCCTGCTGCCAAACCTGGGCCCAAAGGCAGGAGTCCGCACCAACCGCGAGTTGAAGACGTTGGGGTGCATTTTGGACCACCTAGCCGAGGGCGCCCCAGCGAGGGCGGCAGATATGGTCGCTCAGAGGATCAAGGCGCTCGAGCGAGCGACCCAAGAGGGTCACTGGGCGGCAGCCCAGCACCTGGAGCTCTTGCCTCCGGAGGGCACAATGCTCCTAGACAGGAGCGAAGAGGTCTTCCTGGCCCAAGAGTTCCTCCTGGACCAGAAGGTGAAGAACTACGAGAGGCCGAGCTGGAGCCGGAAGGAGGACACAAAAGGAAAGGGCAAAGGGAAGGAACGCAACAAGGGCAAGAGCGGAACAAAAGGAGACAAAAATCAATGGGAGAAGCCCGCGAAGAAGGACGAGGCGGCGGAAGGAGGAGGATGTGCCTCCTGAAGGGGCACAGGTGTTACCCACCCACTCGGTGGAGGATTGGCGGAAGCCTCTCATGGACTTCATGGAAGAGTCCAGGACACCAGGTGAGTTGGTTACCTGGCTGCGAGAGTTGCTGCCAGAGTTGGACTCGCCTATGTCAGGCTATGTCAAGCTGATGCTGGAGTATGAGAATGAAGAGCCGGAGGGAACTCCTGCTGCCGTGGGGCAATTCAACTTGTACCCAGTGAAGGTGTCACTGGTGAGCCAGTTCTTGAAGGACAAGGAAGAGGAGGTAGTGACTTGGGTCAAGTCGTTGGTGGAGGTGTTCAACTACCATGCCACTATGGGCAGGCCAAAGATGGGACCGCCATCGTTGACAGCTGCGCAAGAATTTATGCTCACCCGACTTTCAATGTCGGTGGAAAGGTTCCTTGGAAAAGGGGGCACCGTGGACAGCTTCGCAGCTGCAAGGGAGGCCATCAAGAGTGTGAAGTTTGATTACTCCGGGGAACCTGTGCAATACATGGAAACCCTGGAAGCAGACAAGGTCATACCATGTTGGCCCAAGGTGGGTGAAGCGGCCATCCAGGATGCCATGGACTTCGTGCCCGAGGAAGTCAAATCCTGGTTGAGTGACCCCAGCTGCTGCCTTCTCCCTGAGGCGGCATGGCCTGAGGAACCTCCTATCAGCCGTGTTCGTGCCTCAGACGAGGAGTGGGAGAAGATCGTTGCAGCAGCATACGAGCGGGGAATGATGCGAAGGGTAGATGAAGATGAAGTCTTCAAGGATGCGAAGGGGCGTCCAATTTTGAATGGTGCTGGTGGAGTGAGAAAAATGAAGACTATAGGGGGCGAGGAAAGGGCCCTTCAGCGCTTCATTAGCATTCTTGTCCCCTCCAACAGCTATCAACATCATATGCCCGGTGATGATGTTCACCTTCCCTACTTGGGGCAGATGGCCATGATGGAGGTGGACGAGGATGAGGAGGTGTTGATCGACAGCGAAGATCTCACCTCGTGCTTTAACTTCTTCAGGCTGCCAAGGGCCTGGAGTGGGATGTGCACCTTTGCCAAGAAGGTCTCTGCGAAGGTGTTCGGTGGATCACCCAATGAGATGGTCTATGTGGGGATGAGTGTAGTCCCTATGGGCTGGATCAACTCGGTTGCCCTCATGCAGACCGTGGTGAGGAGGTTGGTGTTCGGGCTAAGTGCTGTCCCCTCTGAATCAGAGGTCAGCAAGCTCAAGCCCTTTCCTGCCGACGACTCCATTTCAGTTGTCTACCTGGACAGCTACGATGAGCTCAGGAAAGTGAAAGCAGGGTATGCTGAGATCCTCGAGGGCAGGGCATCCAAGCGCCACACTGCCTTTTGCAAGACCTGCGAGGACTACAAGTTACCCCTCAACCATGGGAAGCGTTTGGTGGGGGCGATTCATGGTAGCCTCCAAGGAGGCGATTTCGATGGGCAGCTGGCAGTCTTTGAAGCCTCCCATGACAAAAAGGTGGGGCTGCTGGGATTGGCAATGGCTTTGCTTGGTCGAGGGAAGGCCACCGAGTTCGAGTTGAGACATTTCGTCGGCAAGGCGGTGTTCGCTATGACTTTCAGGCGACCCACCTTGGCGTTCCTGGAACATATCTTTGTTGATATGGGGAAGGCACAAAAAGGCGAAGTGGAACTCAATCGACGAACCTTGGACGAGATCATCACTGTGGTGCTGCTCCTTCCCATCCTTGGGATGAGTCTACGTGCCACCTTTGACAAGGAGGTGACAATCACCGATGCATCACCCTCAGGAGGAGGTGGGGCAGTGTCAACGGAGTTCAAAGTGGAACCAGACACTGTCCATTGGAATGGCAGTCAGTGCTACCGATGCCGACGTGAACTTGAGGGTGAAGAGCATTACCCATGCCCTGCAGGGTGTGGTGTCGCCATGTGCTCATTGGAGTGCATTACCCTGCACCGCGATGATGAGTGCAGGAGAAAAGAGTATGTGATCCCCAAGTTCGGGGAGCGTTTCAGTGGGCCACGGGCTCCTTTGAGTCATGCAGTGGCCAAACTTGGTGGCATTGAAGTTCAGCCGCCCTTTGACCTCTTGAGGGGCAATGACTTTTTCTCAGCCGAGGGAAAGCAGACACTGGCCAACCTGGAGGCCGACCCGGCCCTTGCTGCGGAGCACTGGGCCCCAGAGTGCAAGCTCTTTTCACAAGCCCGCGGCAAGAAAATCCACCTCCCAGATGGCTCTGTCATTGACGGGCCGCAGCCTGTCAGGGATGCTCGCCACGTGATGGGTTTCCCGTGGTTGGACAATCAAATGAAGATTCGTCTTCGAAAATCAAATGACATGGCACTGCGAGGGCTTCGTCGTGGCAAAGGCGAATTTGGGCAGCGCCGTTATTTGACTGTCGAGCATCCTTATGGCAGCTGGATGTGGTACTTCAAGCTCGTGGAAGAGCTTCGGGAGCGGGACTTCAAGTATGCCATTGGAAGCAATTGCTGCTTTGGCGGTGACAGGGAGAAGTGGTATGCCCTGTTGAGCAACAGCCCCGCGATCCAAGAAGAATTACACCGGCCGAATTGCCCGGGGCACCAGGGGCTGTTGCCCTACACTGTCACCCGCAATGCGGACGGCAGCTTGCGCTATGACACAGAAGAGGAGGCGGAGTACAAAGCTGATTGGTGCCGTGCCTATGCCCGTGGCTTGAAGACCCAATTGGAGCATGATGGGTGGATCAAGCAGGGGCACCGCCAGGGCCGCATCATCAAGCTGAAGAAGCAGCTGGAGCAGTCCACCTCGCGCCTGTCCAGCCCGGACAACGCCAAGCAGGTGGCGGAAGAGGTCTTCAAGTTGGAGGCCAACATGAAGCAGGGGATGGAAGCCAAACATCTCCGTGAAATGGCTCGAAGAACGAGCATTCGAGGAACTGACCTCAGGTTAAACCTGGGAGACAATGGCATGGAAGTGCCTTACCCAGCATTTCGCTGGTTGTGGAAAGAGGTGTTGTCCTATGCATGGCAGAGTGAACGCCACATCAATGAAGGCGAAGTATCTGCATTCAATGTGATGTTGAGGAGGCGAGCCAAAGACCCGGCCAAACACGTCATGAGGTACTTGGCCGTGGTTGATAGCTTGGTGTCAAGAGGCGCCATCAGCAAAGGACGGTCACCGTCCAAGCCCCTCAACCGGTTGCTGAAGCAGACTGCTGTCCTGCTTCTGGGCTCGGATCAATACCCCTTGGTGGCCTGGACTATAAGCAAGTGGAATTTCGCCGATGGTGCCTCACGGCGCCGTGCTCCACGGTGATGCCTATCCACTTGCGCTTTGCTGGCCTCCAAGGGAGAACACTTCGAGCCTACCGAGTGAGTGTGGATCGATTCTTGGCTTTTGTGCGCCATGAACACTTACCACTCCGGACACAAAAACACCTTGACCATGCCGTTGGGGAGTACCTCAACATGTTATATCAGGAAGGAGACAGCTTAGCGCAAGGGGGGCATTTGCTGTCTGGCCTGAAACGCTTTTGCCCCGAGCTGCGTTTTTCCCTTCCTGCTGCAAGTCAATTTCACAAGAATTGGCAAAAGATTCACCGGCCAGAGAGGGCCGTGCCCATCAGTTGGGACCTTCTCCAGGCTTTAGCTGGACTGTGTTTCACCTTGGACAAACCAAGTGTAGCCCTCATGTTCTACGTGGGCTTCTTTTGCTTTCTCCGGACTTCGGAGATGCTGTCTTTGCAATGTTTTCACCTGGCTTTGCATCCAGTGCGACCGCAACTGACGGTCATAATCCCCTTTGCAAAGACGTCCAATGGCAATCCTCAGGTTCTACTATTTGAAGATTTACGTGTGTGGCGGCTCGCTTCCAATGTGTTGGCCACTTCACACCGAGAGGAGTTCCTTTGGTCGCTGTCCCAGGGCAGCTTCAGGGCCTTTTGGAATCAGGCCATGGATGTTTTGAACTTTACCCCCGGTGACTACTCACCTTACGGCATTCGCCGGGGCGGTGCTACATGGTTCTTTTTGGAAACAGCATCAATGGATGCTACCCTACATAGAGGCCGATGGGTCTCTTCCCGCACCGCCAAGCAATATGTCGACGACGGGACTTTGGCAATGGCCAAGTTCTTTTGGACAAAACGGCAGCACAGAGCCGTCAAACAGCTGGCGCTCAAAGGAGTCCAGTATCACAAACGGCTGCGCCAGGTCAAAAAGCAGTGGAGCATGGGAGTCTTTAATTTTTCGGGTTCCTAATCGAGGTTCCCCCCTTTTTCTAAAGGGTTTACCCCCTGGTGTGGGGATGTGTGTCTTTTTCGGGCCCTAACCGAGGGTCGCTCCCCTTTATCGAAGGGGCTTTACCCCTTGGTTGCGGGTGTGCTTTGGTTTAGGACCCTAAGCGAGGGTTGCTCCCTCTAACTGAGAGGGCTTATCACCACTGCTTGTGAGTGGAAATGGGAGGTAGATCGTACCTTTTTAAATCTGGCTTTAAAGCCTGTCACGGTCAACTTTACCAAAAACTGAATTTTCAGACTTTTTGATTGGATCTCCGAAAAGTCTGAAAATGTGTTTTTGAGACTATGTTGATCTGTTGGGATGTAAATAGTTGATTGTGTATAGTCAGAGGTGTGTACCTCCCATTTGTAAAGATTTGAGTTCCCTCCTGAATGAAAAAGGAGCCTTTCTTCATGTTAATACAACAAGTGGAAGTGAACTCATAGAGTGAATGACACGACTTTTTAACATGAGCTGTGCTCTGCAGCCTCTTGGTTTACCCTCCACCATCCCCTTTCACCGCCTTTGTGGCGTGTTCGTTGGGGGGAGGTAGATCGTACCTTTTTAAATCTGGCTTTAAAGCCTGTCACGGTCAACTTTACCAAAAACTGAATTTTCAGACTTTTTGATTGGATCTCCGAAAAGTCTGAAAATGTGTTTTTGAGACTATGTTGATCTGTTGGGATGTAAATAGTTGATTGTGTATAGTCAGAGGTGTGTACCTCCCATTTGTAAAGATTTGAGTTCCCTCCTGAATGAAAAAGGAGCCTTTCTTCATGTTAAATAAATATATATGTATATATTTATATTTACGCATGAATATTTTTATATATATATATATTTATATATATCATATTTATATATATATATATATTTTTTTCTTTTTTTAAATATACATATTTATTGTTCATTTGTTTACATATTCGTAGTATATGTATATGTATGTTTTTGAATTTGTATATGTAAATATACAGTGCATGTAAATATATAGATAAATATTTGTATATATATATGTTTGTTGAAAGATATATATATATATATATATCTACAAATTTAGATGTAGGTACAGATATATGTTCATAAATCCGCTTGATTGTAAGTGCTATTGATGTTTCCATCCCTACCTGGCGCAGACCCATTAGCGTTTACCTTACCACATTGAGACTAAAACCACCCCCAGACGCGAGGTTGTTTGTAGCCCCAGCACAACTAGCTTTAAAGTCGAACGGCGCAGAGGCCGGATGGTCAGCCAGATTTGTTTCCAAGCATCAACTGTAACTGTAGATTAGGTATGACACAATATCGCAAAGTGTAGGGGTACCATAGGTGCAGTAGTTACCTATAGTTTGGTGAGTGAGGGTACTTCATTGCTAGTTGTCGAGCTCAGTCTTTTGTCGGCAGAATGTTTCTAATGGAAACTGGTGCATAAAGACCTTACCGTATATTGATGTAACAGGCAGTGCTGCAGCGGTGACTCATGTTGATCACTGTGACCGCGTCGGAAAGCGTATTGTTCACTGGGCGTCAGATAGGAGGCTGGACCCTAGAGAGGAGCCCATACATTCATGAGTTTGCTCTTTACATACACAGAAGAAGCATATAATATACTATATAATTATAGATATATATATATATAGATGTGTGTTTGTTATATTGATGTATTTGCATATTGAATACGAATCGACTTATTTATATGTGCTTGTTTTTATTCATGCTTCTACACTATAGAACTCCTTTTTCTGACACAAGCTTTTGTTTGACTGCCAACCATGGTGCCGCGCAGAACATGTTCATTCTGAAGAACCTGCGCCACTTCTTGGAGCCACTTGGTCTACATATTCGCCGAGGCATCTACTTGGATGTGCACCCCCACTTAGTCACATAGCAATTGTTTGCTACCCATAGTTATGAGGGTTATAAACTGGTTATTCACCATGGTTGCAGGGGTTATAAACTACCATAGCTACATCTGTTATAAACTATCTTACAGGGGGTGCAAGCTACCTTCTAGGGGTTCTAAGCTACCCTACGTATAGGGTTTAGATTGCACATCCCAGTGAATGGCCCCCGTGAAAAATGCTGATTTTAGGAACACAAAATGGCAGACCAGCTAATCATCCAATTTTGACCATTTGCCACTTTGGGGGTCCCCTATATTGAGAAACCACCGTGATAGGGACACAAAACATGGTAGATCTCCACAACTGGCACAAATCTTTTAACAGGAAGCCTTCGGTTCGGTTGGGTTCGGTTGGGTTCGCGCCCGGATCTATGAATCAGATTCCGTTTCGGTTTCGGTTTTTGGTTGCTTCGGTTCGGTTCGGTTCGCATTTTTTTCAGTTCGGTTCGAGATCGGTTCCCAGCCTGTCTTTTATTTAGAACAAAGGGAGAGAAGGATATTCGTTTGGCATCCTAACTGGCGCCAGTTTCAGGAATAGGCATGTCACCATCCCTTATTTCGGTTACCTCATCTCGGTCACTGCTGCCTTGAGCGGCAGCATGAAAAAGCTTTGCAGATAGAAACCGCTACCACAAGGAGCTTAAAAAAGGATGGGAGCCCAGGGCGGGATCGAGCCCAGGGCGGGATCGAGCCCAGGGCGGGCTCGAGCTCAGGGACTTTTTCTAAATGACCTCGATTTTGGCGTTTTCGGAGTCCGAAACGCTCAAAATCGGGGTCGTTTAGAAAAATAGGCGGCAAGGCTTCTATTTCCATTGCAATGGTTGGCCCCCACCTTAAATTATATTGCGATACTTATAATTTCCCATAGTTAAGAATAAACCGCCCCCAAATCTGCCAGTCGTGGGGACATAGGCGGCAAGGCTTCTATTTCCATTGCAATGGTTGGCCCCCACCTTAAATTTTATTGCGATATTTATAATTTCCCATAGTTAAGAATAAACCGCCCCCAAATCTGCCGGTCGTGGGGACAACGGTTCGCCGGTTCGGTTCCCAAATATTTGCGGTTCGGTTCCTAGCCGGTTCGGTTTCTCGACCGGTTCCTGGCCGGTTCGGTTCCTTCCGGTTCGGTTCGTGCGGTTCGGTTCGGTTCGTAGGCTTACTGTTTTAAGCTACACCCTTTGCAAGCACAGAATGTCCAACAATTGCTAATCATTTGTCGTTGGCAGCAAGCTTCATGATTACTCCTTTGAATTCTTTTATGCATACACCCAAGGTTCGAAGTCGTGGCGGTTCACTGTTTTTCTTGAAATTAGCTTGGGATATTTTTTTTTCTAAGTCGTGGCGATTGCAGCGGTTACTTGGTGTTTTGCATATTGTGTTTTTTTAGCATCGTTGTCATGTTTCATGCTGCTGCTGCTGGTTCTCGCGCTCTCGAGGGGTTGCTTGGGTGGCGGGAAGTAATTTGGTTCTTTTGGACCTCGTTTTGACCTCGTTTTTGACCTCGTTCGAAGCCTCCACAGGATCCAAATAATCGAAATCACAGAAAGATGATGTTCTGGACACACTGTGCGCAGGGCCTCCTCTTTAGCAGACTTCCTGGAACAAAGGGTTTCCTCTGCCCATGCGGGTTTGCTCCCTGTGTTGTGACTATTGGTCACGTGCTCTGACTTAGGGCCACCGCCTGGTACTTCTGACGCACGCGGTCCATTGTGAATTGCTATTGAAACTAGGTTAAACACAAAAAGATGATATGTTAAAGAAACCTCCTGAAATCCTAGCGGTCACATGGGGGAACAAGTTGTTGCAAGGTCTCTGCCGTGACAGGGGTCGTGGCGAGCGGTTCCATGGGGAAGTAGGTTCCAAAACACATTTTGCAATGACTTTGGCCCCCGAGTGTACATAAATACACATGAAATACAGATTGACATACTAAAATACAGAGTACGTTATCAGTTTAGGCCTAGTCATCAACCAGCTATTACAACCCCTCATGAGTCTATAGCAAGCATGGTTATCACTCCCAGTATTTCTCACAAATCCCCAGTTTGAGTTGGTTGTTAACAATGGCTACTCATGGTTGATAAGTTGCTTGTTGGTAATGAATAGCTACATGTTGGCTCTTTTCATTGTATACCCCTCCCCCTAAATCCATCATTGCCCATACAGCATCACCCGTGGCTGCAGGTACGATGTGAACGGCGACGGCGTCATCTCTTTTGAGGAGATGAAGGCAGGTGCCGTGGTCAGCCACAAGTTGCTAGTCCCCAGGCCTGGGTTCATAGCTACTATCGCCAGGGTGCTAAGCAGGGCTTTGCTCACATGGCTATGGGCCAATATCAACCAAGCAATAGTGGGACCCTGAACAAATATGGCATATGGTTGTTTTTTTCTGAAAATGTGGACCCTAAAAATGGATGGTTTATGACTGGAAATTGTTAGATGATTTTGTGGTACCCCTATGAGTTGAGAAACCACCATATATAACCACAGGTTACTACGTGAATTGCCAAGTTAAGAAGTCAGACATTTATGAGCCATTTTTTGCAGCATCTTTACGGGAGAGTAATGAGCAAGAATCGCCGTTGCAAGTATCGTTGTGATATGCTGTGGTAGTTCACTTCTTTGTGGTGTTTGGTTACATTAGTGGTTGCATTCTAGATATGTTTTATAGACAGAATAATAGTTCTGGTATTTTTCACAACTCATCAAAATGTAGCGCATGTGAAGCATCTACAAGATTGCTGATGATGAATGAAGCTACCTCGGCTACCAATAAATGATAATAAACATCATCACAATTTTCTTTACCTTGTTAATCATGATTGTTTGACTCATGATCAGTTTTTTTGTACATTTGATGACCCAACCATGCGAAACAAATTAATGCATTCATGTACTGGTATAATCATCCTGGAGTCGATTCAATATCTCCCATGTTCAGCGTCTACTAGCCTTGGGGATGGTCCAATGGTCCAGCCACTGATATTCAGGGGTCCCCCAGTTTGAGAAACATCCATATCATGAGCCAAACTGTGCTTGTTCATATCAAACATTTGACCTGGAATCAGCTGTTCGACACCAGCACCTTCCAGCAGTTGTGCACGAACATCAAACTGACCTACATGAGTACCTCTCCTTAGTCAAAAGCATCAACAAACAGACCAGTTGCGCACCCGAGACACGTCGTCGTGTTTCACACGAGGCCATTCTGAAGCACAGCACCGTGAACTTCACGGAGCGCGACTTGCGAACGGTGCTGAAACAGCTGAACGCCACTGGGTTGCAGCACAGGTTGGCGTCATGGCGTGATGGCAGGGCTCCATGGTAGATCCCCATGGTAGATCCCCATGGTAGATCCCCAGGTGAAACGACTGAAGAGCTGGATCAGGCTGTGCCCATGCCCAAGCTGTTGATGCCCATGGCCACCAGGATGACCAGGATGCCACTTTCGCTGTTGGTGATGATGTTTGCCAGACATTGATTCCTTTCTGTTGATGCTGGTGTGCTGATTGGGTGCAAAAAGATGCAGAAAGCAGATATTCGGAGTATATTCAAAAACTATGTGCAAATAGAGTCTCGGCTAGGTATTGTTGTCCACGATCTATTGAGTTTATTGTACTCCTACAATTCAATAGTAAAACTCGCCTGCGCCTACGGCCTTAAATGACCCTAAATCACTTAAGCAGAATTATCCATCAGGATAGGATTCTACCATGATATTTGAATTTACCATCAACCTTTAACTTGTATAGCTATGGCTGTACCAACTAGACCCATGAACTAGACTAGAACCTTATCCATCAACTTTGTCAACCTTGCGTCCGCTTTGTCCATCAACTTGAACCAACGCCAACCAACCATGCGTTCCACCCTCCAGCCACGTGTTGCGGGTGAGGGCGATCAGAACAGCGATGGATCTGCAGGGAGACCCGGAACCGGTCGGTTGTAGATGGTGGGTGCAACAGGCTGGTTTATCATGGTGAGGTGATGCGCATACTTAGTGGTGAATTAGCGGTGACTTAGTGGTGGTTGAAAATTCAGGTTCAACGATGAGTTAATTAGTGGTTAATGAGTGGTTGAATAAGGGACAAATGATGGTTGATGAGTCTTACTGACGGATCTTGGCTCAAACTGGTGGAAAGGCAGCAGTAGCCATGAGTGAAAAGGGCACGAATAGATAGCATTTTTTGGGGGGAAGCGATATTCAGCTGCCAGGGTGCACCACAGCCGGAGTACCGCAGGGCTCAGCAGGGTAGCTGTGCAGCTGGTGACCGCTGGTGCAGGATCCCATTGATCCACAGATACAACGTTGTTGGTATTGGGTTGAAGTCCAGCTGGTCAGGAAATGGTGGTTTCTCAAGCCATAGTAACCCCAAAATTGGCTGGTTTAAGTTTAGTATTAGAAATGGTTCCAAAAAAAAAGATTTGTGGGTATTATTTATATTTAGAGAAACCACCAAATCTGAACAGCGCAATGATTCTTGTTTGTGATCCGTTGTTGTAAATATTATAAACATTATATGAACATATATATATATATACACACATATAATCACCGATGATGCTTGCATGAAATAATCATACTACCTGCCAGCGGGAATTACTGTTGAATCATTGTTTTTGGGCTTGATTGCGTGGCTGGGTCAGCAGCATCTTGTCCTTCTGCAAGCATTCCTGGAGCACAGCAACAGTCGGCATGTTGAAGCTTTTCATGTTTGTACACATGTGTTTTTTTCCAATTGTGAGTGAGCCCTTGTAAATCAACATTGAACCTGCCAAATCCTGACCAAGGAACAAGGCAGGTGGCTCTCAGGAATAATACGGAATATTCAAAATGTTTCCGATAATTCTCCAGTTTGAGTACCATTAAACATCAGGTGGGTTGCTTTGAAGTGTTCAACAACTTATGAGCATCAGCAGCTCCTTGCTCGGTTGAATGATTTGGATAACTGTACAGCTGGGTCCTGTGGACCGTTGTGAGTTGTGATTGTGATCAGCTGGGATCATTTTGTTACTGTCGCCTATCGTTAATAGGGAACCAACCCCAAATAACAATGATAGAAACCAGCTGGTTCCCTGTATACTATGATAGTAACTAGAAGGGTAGGGGTAGATTCATCCAGCCAGGTGTGTTTCGAGGAGTATTTGAATCTCGTCGGGCGACTCAGCGCCGGCAGAAACGCTGCCAGAAAGGGAGCTAGCTCAGGGGTGTTGTAAACCACTGATCATTCTAAATCAATCTGGCTATGGGTCAATATTAATCAACCAACTAATGGGAAATTTCCACCAACACTTTCATAGGGAAAACAATGGTTCTGATAGGGGAACCAGGGGTACGGGGTTTTGACCCACAGCCATCTATTTGGTGCATGACAATAGAGCTGTTGTGGAAATATATGAACACTTACACATAGCCACATGCAATGTTTTATGGCTTGAAATCCGCGGAACTTAGTTGCTACAGTGAAGAACATTTCTGAAACATCAAGTTTTCTCGCACGTTTGCAATGGTCAGCAAAGAGCATCATGGTTGTCTAGGCTGTTTCCAGTTGTTCACCTTGATTTGCGTTGATTTTGAGCGCAGCAATCAGATACTTGGAAGTACATTTCCACTGCTCCAAAGTGGTCAGTTACAATATCTTATGTTACAATGGTTAAAGGGGTTCCCCCACCTCGACTCGGCCGATTCACAAGAGGTAAATCCCATTTGTAACGCAAGAAACCGCTGAAAGTTAATGCTGTGACGGGGCAGCTATACCGACCCGCTCCTGGGACTACCCAACACGTGACTAATGTGCGGCTGTGAGGCACAAAGGCTTTCCGAGATTCAGAACAAGACCAAG
Source organism: Symbiodinium kawagutii (assembly GCA_009767595.1). Taxonomy (NCBI): domain Eukaryota; class Dinophyceae; order Suessiales; family Symbiodiniaceae; genus Symbiodinium; species Symbiodinium kawagutii. Next base: position 336,093 of record VSDK01017186.1, on the reverse strand, counting down.
GTTCGAAGTCAGGAACAGACATGGGTGCGTGCAAAGTTGGTATTGTTGGCCCCCCCCCACTCCACTCTTTCGGGATGCAGACAGGTATCGGATTTGTGAATCACAATGCGAGAACATGCTGCTTGGACATCCACGCTCATGTTGTTCAGGACTGCTGAAATTCATGTCGACCAAAAACACGTACTAGTAGACACAATGCTTCCATGGCACATTTGTTGCGCATGCCTTGCCGAATAATGTATGTTTATCATGTTGCCAGGATTCCAAGAAGTCTTCCTTTTCATTTCATTTTCATGTGTGAGAGTCTTGTGTAATGACCATTGTATCTTGAGCACATGGTGGTGCATTTTCGGAAAACTGATCTGAAAAGGTGAACGAGTTATGTACCACACAAATATCTAGCTACATATCATGTAAATCCACACATACACACCTGTATGAACTCGTGTACACACGTTTTGATTTTCAGTATTGTTGGCTATACATAAAGATTCACACCCTTTTTGCGTGTGTGTGGTCGGGGAATTATCCCGCCTGGTTTATTTTGGGGTTAACTTGCTGTAGGAACTGCAGTCCACCCACCAGCCCAAAAACAACAATTACATATTATGGTTTGTTATCACTGCATGTCACTGCTCAAATTTCGGAGCCTTCACTACAAGACATGCTCAACGATTGGATGGGTAATCATCAAAACTCCATTCTGTTGATTTTTGGAAAGGGAAAAGTTTCGATCCCAGATCCACTGTTTCTGCGGAAAGCTAAACCTCGAAGGGTCGAAGGGAGAAGTGAAAATCCTTTGTTTGGTGGTTTCAAACATTTCTCATTTTGCCAAATGTATTACCCAGTGCCTGGTTGACTGACTTGCGCATGTTTTTTTCATAACGGGGTGGTTCAACCATCAACCAGTCCTACTCATTCAGGCTTTACAACTACCTTGACTATCAATTGAATCAATTACCGTATATTTTTGGGATTGAGACCTGTTATTTTGGATCTTTCATCCATTTTCAATGGGTAATTGAGGGTCAAGGTAGATTCAACAGTCATCAATAGTCTTCAATAATTACCGGCATATTGCTTCAGCTCCATAAACCGCAACAGTTTCTGTGCCCTCGCGTCAGATGAAAACGTCTCGCATCGCTCGAGCCTATTTGGAGCCCATCCTCTACGCGCAGTGCCTCAGCTCCTTTCCGAGCATCACGGCTGGTGGGTTCATCATAGCTTGGCAACTGTGAATGATGATGGTTACGTATGGTTACATGTGGTTTGGGCACGGTTATGCTGAATGGTTTCAATGGTTACTGGATGACATATGTAGAATGACTATATACATTTGGCGACAATAGTTGATCTGGTGAATGATTGATGGTTAGTAGTGTTTGATCATACAATTTATATAATAATGGTCACTGCTTATGCAAACAATATTAATGTTTGACGGTTGATATGCAATGCTTAATTCTGGTTAATTAAGGTTGATGAAGCAATTGTTGCTCAAGATTAAAAATGATTACACAATTACTTGGTTGGTAGTTTCGAGTCTGTTTTATTTCCAACCATACCTGATAACGATTGATAACGATTGACAACGATTGACAACGATTGACAACGATTGACAACAATGAATTGATAACGATTGATAACGACTATCAAATGGACTATTTTGTTGCGGGATGGGCTATACTCGTCAAGCAGTGATGGTCAATATCTGTCAATCACAGTCCACAGTTGTGAATCACGGCTAACAAGAAATGCTTAAAAATGCGCCATAGCATTCATCGATAAATTTACGAAACTACATGTCCAGATTAATGCACGATAGCATTCGTTGACAACAGAATGCCAGTTGGATTCATGTTTTCTGCGGGTTGTTTGATGATGCAATTTTACTCGCACTGATGAATGGACAGCACAACGCATAGCTCACATCATAGTGTGAGAACATCCAACAAAGGTGTAAGAACTGGTGATTCTCACAAGCGGAATTGACCATTCCGGCAAACTATTCTGGAAGCTGAAAATCACCATGTTCGTAAGTAAAACCATTATAGATAGGTAAAACAAACCACTATGAACAGTTTTACCCTCCACTAAAATCACCATGTTCATAGGTAAAAGTGGAGTCTCTACGTCCAGGTCAGTTTGCCGGAGTTTAATTGATTGCTGTTAGTACTACTTGATCGTGATAATACGGAGGGCTGAGTTATTTCATCATTGTTTGCCTAACGACCAACATCCAACTAGTACGTTGGTTGATGATATTATGATATAGTAGTATTTATTGTAAATGGATGTAAATGGTAGAAATGGCTGATCAACAGTCCAACTATCAAATGTCGATTTATCATACGCCATCCACATTTGATCATGAACAACTATAGGATAAGTTATCCACCTACAAGCTACACTATCCAAATTTATCCAAATTTGCTTCCACCAACTACGAGTGCTTTTAGATGCTGCATTGTTATCATAGGCACCACCAACCGCCGAAGCACCAGTCCTGCCATGGGAGAGGCGGGGGAGGCTTTGACCTCGTACATCAGTGAAGCAACTCATGGGTTCAATCCAAGGGTCATAAAATCTGCTATGACCAGCCAGCTTTGGACCAGCTTAGTCACCTTATTCAACCAGCTTTGGACCAGCTTATTCACCTTACAATCACTGGTTATTCACCAAGCTTGAGATTCAAATTTTCCTCCAACTTATTCGCTTCTGCACATTAGTCACCATCGTGAACCAGCTTCGTCCCCATGATTGAACATCATCAACGAGCCTAAACACAATCGTTGATGCCATTTTGATCAACACACTGCTGATTTGCGAGCCCATGATTGGCGCTGGGTGTTCGCAGCCCCGCTGTCGCGCAAGGTACGTGAGTGTTTTCCATTCTGCAGCGGGGGACGATGGTACCGTCAGTTTGACAGAGTTGCAGGAATGATTCTGGGGGTTGCTGGGAATGATAAATGAAAAATCAAACATGAAAGTGGCATTGGCGGTGAATAGTGGTTACCCTTGGGCCCCCCCAAACCATCATTTTGACAGGTTGTAACTCATATTTTGGAGGCTCAAAACTTACCTCTGGTCTTGGTCAATGATGGTTGACAGTGGTTGATGATGGTCGATCATGGTCAATGATGGTGACCACAATGGAGCTGTTCTGAGGACAAACTCCTGGCAAGGGTGTTTGTGGTGAGGAGTTTCACCTTTGCGTTATGTAGGTCTATGATTCATCATCATCTATGATTCATCATGACCTATGCCCTATGCAGTGCCTCACGTTGGCCTCAAAGCACATATTTTGTCACTCTCGCTTGTGTATAGAGGCCTTTTTTGTAACTTTTCTTCTGTCCCATGACGGGTGTTTTCTTCAGAGATCAATCAGATCAATGGCCCATCCCAAAAAGGAGTTGATGCAGAAACACAACCTCAAGATCAACGAGGATCGAATGAAGGCCGTGATGAAAGAGGTGCGGGCAGGGCTCTGCAGCGGGCTTCGTGATGGCGCCCGGCCAAAGCAAAGTTCGGCAGCCAATTTCACAGCAAGCCTCTATACAAATCTGTTTGCATGATGAAAAACATGGCATTTCCCAGCAATCAACCTATATCAACTTGTATCAACCTATTGATTAATGAACCGTTATGATTCTGATATTTATACGGTTATAGAGATGCATTCATTGCAAAATTATTCCGTGTAGCTCTTGTGGTATCACCGGTGACCGAAGAGGGGAATTGTGGTGCTGCCCACTTCTTTATCTAACTTGTTCGCAACCCTTCACAAGTGCAGGCCTGTCCGAACGAACCCTGAAACGCCGGAGAAACAGCAGTGCCACGTGGATGTGGTACCCGGTTGCTGCTAGTTGTTGACCCAACATCCTGAATGGTTGCTGGTGCATTTGGAAGCTCAATGCGGGGCGCAGCCTCATACACCATGACCCAATGACCCATATCATTGTTCCCAAGCCATGAAAAAACTAATCTATCCCAACCTTTCAATAGTTAAACTAGCAATCCAGTTTCACAAGTTGTGAAAATCATCCTTGTGGATTAAAACAGTAAGATTTACCATTCGCAAGCAATCCGTTGTATTTGTTTCTTTGTGATTATCCCCTGTTGGCAATGGATTGGTATGCTGACGGGCTGATATTAGCTGAGTTGATATCATTACCCAATCGTAATCAATATTAGTCAGAGCAACCTTTCTTGACCATGATCATTAGCAGCTAATATGGATGAGTGAATCAGCTGCAATTTATGAAGCTGTATTGACCAGGATTTCCCAAATAAGCATTAACTTTGAACTTTGAATTAATCAATTTTGATAGACCAGTGCAAGCCATCAATTAGAATGGCTTTCCATAAGTCAACCATTTTTAACCATCATTATCAACACGCGACGTGCCACTAAAATGAACAATGACTGGTACCATCAACCATCAATCAACCCTTACTACCACAATCATCATTAGCGCCAAATTTGATTTTACCATGAACCATTGCAATCAACCATTAATACCAAATCAAACAATATCAACAAATATTGCTAAACTGAACAATTACCATATAAATCTCATATCAACAAATGCTACATGACCATGAAGCACTTGATTTTTCACTAAGATGAACTACCAATCAAGTGCCACTCATCAGCTGCGGTTCATCATCCACGTGTCGCCTCCACGTGTCGCCGTTGCGCCGGACTCAGTTGGACGACAACGAGTCCGGGTCCCTTGAGCTCGACGAGTTCTTGATCCTGTTGGTCAAGGCAGCCGTGGGATGGTGGATAGCTATGGTGGTGGTGAAAACGGTGGTGGAGAATCATGGTTTATAGCTGGTTAATAGTGCTTAATGGTGGTTGATGATGATTGATGCTTGATGATAGTGGATGATGGTTGTCAATAATTGTGCTGGGTATGGGTCAAGCAGTTCACCAGCCAACAATGATGGATAAGTTCACCAACAATTTCATAAGGAAAACAATGGTTAATAGAACCAGGGGTACAGGGTGACCCATAGCCAAAGGGTATGACGCATAGTGGATTTGATGGAAGGCATGTGGCCATGGTAGTAATGAATAGTGGTAATTTTCATAATTACTATGACTAATCATATGATAGAAAGTAATGAATAGTGGTAGTAATGATTAGAAATAGTGGATAATGGTAGTACTAGTGGTAGTAATGATTATCCATAAGTGTGGTTAATTTTGCTCAGTGTTGGTGAAGAGTGGTTCGGGATGAACAATAAATGTTGTGAGTGATCAGACTATGGTTGATAATGGTTGAGCCATGGATAGCACTAGCCAGCGAATGGTGAATTAGTGGTGAAATGAGCAAGGTAAATCATATTGAACATCAATTGAACATGTTTTTAATAGTTGATGGCAGTCAATGAACAATATGTGCAACTATGGTTGATGTTATTGGTAAGACTATGCTGAACTACCATTGCCAAGTGATGGTTCACAGGTATGACAATGAAAAACCGCAATTCAGAAATACGGTAAGTCTTGATCGCTTGGTTGAGAGCTATCAATTAGGATTGGTAAATCTATGGTCAATATTCAAAGTATTTACAGCCTATTGAAAGTTTGACGATTTAAAATGGTAAATGGCAAACCACTTGATACATCAGTTTTCAATGACACCATGATGATTCATTGATGGCGGTTGGTTTCAATGAAACAAATTCCAGCCATCATGAACCACTATTGATCATTACCAAAGCTGCCACTAACAAGTGTCAAACATATTTCACAAGCATTAACGGCTCATCACTAACGACTATCAGCCATTCACTGGTATCATTATCAACCTGATCTCCTACTTGGTGATCAACCACTAGTAAACATCACCAGACTCGTGATTACTAACCACTAAAAGTGGTTGATGGCTAATAATAGTTGATTACTGACCATCACCTAACAATGGTTGATTACTAACCACTATTATCAGTTGATTGCGAACAATGGCTACAGTAAGCATTGTTGATCTTTGATTGCTAACCAGCACACTGGCCACCATTGCCCATACTCATCACCAAGCATCATGAACAACCATCACGAACCACATGAATCACGGTCATTAACCCATCATGTCATCATGAGCCACCCTTAACCATGATTATCGACCACCATTTACCCACCATTAAGCCACCATTCACCACGGTCACCCATGGTTATTCACGACCTGGAACCACTTTCCTTAACCGCGTGCTGTTGCAGCACCCAGGGCATCGGAGTGAAGAAGCGCAAGGCAGAGCATGGCAGAGCCCGCGAGCAGCGCCGAGTTTATAGGCAACCCATGGCTTTAAAGGGCTACCATCAGGAAGCCATAGGATACTATTATGGTTTACCAAATTGTGGCTATATAAACCATGGTTTATAGTTGATGATAGCCATAATTTATAGTTTATCATGGTTTATAGCCATAATTTGGAAGCCAGGGAGTTTATAGTTGATGATATTTTCCGGAAGGATGGGCTAAAAATGCTACAAGTTATTAAATCAATGAAGCTAGTAATTCATAATATTGAATCAGTGGCAGGTAGAGTACTGGCGTGATGATTGATCATGGCTTCGGCAACTTATAAAAATAATGGTGAATCAACTAAGATGCTTCACAATGGCGTGCATAGTGGGTGGGTCTACTGGCATCACAAGGTGTACCAACAAGATGTGCCTGTAGATGGAGAACGAATGGGTTTGTCCAAAAATAGTGTAAGCCAAAAAATGTGTGTTTTGAAATCAATCATGCTTATTCTTGGATGGTTGGTAGATACCACCATTTCTGCACAAACCCATACATGTGTATGTATTTATGCATTTGCACACTGGGTATCACTGGGTAATGTAGGAATAAGATATATGACCTTCTTCCTTCAGTCATGGTATCCCAGATCATGCACCACATAGAAGAATGCATATTTGTATGAGGAAAAAACATGAAGCTTTGACTGGAAGTACCTCATGATGGGACTGCTCATTTGTTGGGAAACATTTAGCAACGAGGCTGCTGAAGGTCAAGAACACACACCCGATGGATATCAGCCACCAGAAGCTGGTAACCATGGCCGTGGTGGGAGCCTGCCGTTTTGACGGGAAGGCAGAGTTGACCGCGCTACGTGGCTGTAGCAACCAGATGGATTGGTGGTCAAGGCCCGAAAGAATACCAGACTATTTAAAATTAATCGGAAGTTCTGGTCCCAAAAGCCCATAGTAATACAACTCAGTCGGGTTCAGATGAGTCATGAAAACCTGTTTCAACAGGGATATGAGTGACAAAAATTATAGAAGGCCTGCGCAATCTGGGATGATAGACCACTCAGCTCTTGGAGTAAGGTTGTGTATCAACAAACACTGGTATCATAATATGTGTACTAGTTGAGATGTTTCTTGTCACCAAAATGGCCACGTGCTTTTGAGCGTCTCAAGAGAAGCTGGCAACTCGCATGATGTGAGATGTCAGGGTGCAGATTTGTTCATGCATCCGGAATCAATCAAGACATTTCTTTGCAACAAACTAGTGTACCGTTTCAGTTTGTTTTAGTGTGCAGATGTTTGCCCACGGTCAAGCCGTGAAGAGGGTGCTCCCTGGGAACTTCAAAATGCTTCAAAGATGTTTTTTCATCATTTCTCAGCATTGGCAAAATCAGAGATCAGTGTTCGTGGCAGTGATTCAGTGATGCTGCTTTGTATTGTTTTATCCCCTTGCAAAGTTTGCCCTTTTCGGGGGTGTCATATCTCCGATTCCTCGTGACGTACTGGTGGAAATGCATGGACACATCCAGCAAAACATCATTTCGAGCCAGCATCACCTGAGACCGAAGGAATGCTGATTTTCAGTGGGGAACCTCCCTACGTTTTGGGGTCGATTTCGGGTAGCCGGCAGCACAACAGGTGGGTCCTGACCATTGCACCGCCAGTCAGCTGAGGGAGGAAGGATGGTGCCATGGCAGCAGGACCCACGGGAGTGAAATGTATCAAAGGATGCTATTCTATGGGAATTCCTCCAGTCATCTCCAGTCACTGTTGTTTTGTATATTTGTCTATCGCTGGCTATTTGCCAATCCATAGGTTCAAGCCTACATTTGGATGTTGTACAAGACTAGAATATGTAGTCATCCAATTTACATATCTACATGGGTTTGTCATTGTGGTACCCTCCAAAAATTGTGTATAACATTTTGGTACCCTCCAGAACTGGCTAGTTTCCTCATGAAAACTGGCTTTATTGGAAAGTAGGTGCCACCATTTCTCGACAAAGCCATGTTAATTTATCCGACCCAGCTGTTTACCTCGCAATAGATTGTTTTTTTGGTGTGTGTGTGTGTCAAGTGTTGTTGTTTTGATTAGTTAAGTTTTACAAAATGGTAATCAGTTTCATTCAATTATGGACACACACACACACACATTTGATGTGTTTCTTTACATTGTTACCTGTGCACAGATGCACATATATGTGTGTTAAATCACCTTTGCTTAGCAAGATTCCAAGTGAGGCCCACAGATTCGCGTCTAGAATGATTGTGCATGCTATTTACAACAACGTCAATGTAGTCCCTTATATATTTGTCTCCTTCTGTATCTATCCAAATGTCTAGCTACTGTATGTGTTCACTATTTAATCTGGTCAGGGCAGCGATTCTATATCAGAATGCAGTACATCAGTATAGCCTATCAAAGTCTCTACTCGATTGTACCAATCTATTTGGTTGTATCTATATATTTGTTTGTTTGTTTGTTGGAATAGGTTTTCCTGAGCGATCCAATTGTTACCCACTAATATGGGTCTTTGCTTACTTATGGATGGATGAAGGAAGCAATACATGGCATACTAGCCATCATTGTGATGGCAAGTTGCTCATCATTATGTTTGGCCATGATCAGCTATTCTCCACATTTTGGCTGACAGCTATTCATGATAGTCTCTAATGCAAATTTACTACAGTAACATCGTCACCACTATAGTTGACCTTGAATTATGTGTCAACTTATATCCAAAATGTTTGACCATAATTACTAGTAAACCATCGCCACCAACCATGAGTTGCCCATGAATCAACCAGTTATCAACAGACTTCTTTTGTTGCCGTTTCAACTTTCAACCATCACCTCTGAATCACCACTATAAAGATATCCTATGAACCACGTATTTATTCCTTTCAACTTGCCTCACCATCCCCACCATCCCCACCATCCCCACCATCCCCACCATCCCCACCATCCCCACCATCCCCACTATCCCGTTTGCGCCCCTAGCCATCCCGAGGGTGATTGGAGAGCTGAAGCGAGCCAACTACGACTGTGCGGCCCTCCGAGAGGTGGTTCTTCAGTCGACGCGATGGTTCTGAAGAAAACGATGGGGGTTCTTGGATGGTCAGTTTGGTGGTTTCTAAAGGCATAAGGGGACACCCAAAGTTATGGTTGGTTTTTTACTATGCATATATTCGATATATAGTAAAGGATGATAATTGGGGGTACCCCTGTGACTTGAGAAACACTCAGTTGGTGAATGGCAATCATTCATGACTGGTTGTTGAAACTGGTTGTTCTGGTTGTGGTTGTTGTTGTTGTTGTTGTTGTTGTTGTTGTTGTTCTTGTTGTTGTTGTTGTTGTTGTTGTTGTTGTTGTTGTCGTCGTCGTCGTCGTCGTCGTCGTCGTCGTCGTTGTCGTCGTCGTCGTTGTTGTTGTTGTAAGTGTTGTAAGTGTTGGGGGTTCAATTGGAGTTCTTCAGTACAGGGCCGTTTGCCACGGTTACAAGTCATACGTGTTTAAGTAAGAACAGACCATGGCAAAGGGCCCTACAAGCTTGAAACACAAACCCATGGCACCATATTGCAGTTATAGTTGCCATATAGGTGGGGATGCGCATCCAAGTTTAGGCAACAACTAGTGACCAAGTCAACGTAGAAAGTGACCATGTGGAGGTATACCTAACACCAAGGAAATGTCAGGAACAAGAGTGATAGCACCAAGTGACAAGAGGAATATGCGATGCTAAATCCTTGGGTGATCAATGCTGACAACCTTCAATTACCCGCAATTGGGGGATATAACGAGCAGCACTAGGAGCAGAAGTATCAACAAGATCGTGATTAGTGCAAAAAAACAAGGGGGATTAACTCACAACAGTTTTGATCCTGGTTTGTTCAGTGATTCTTCGGATAATTGGTTCGCTGGTTCTTACCTCTGAATCATTGGCTCTCCAGATCCAACATGATCCAGATGCGAAGCCGCAGATAAGCCTTAGATGAAACTCAGATTCGACTCACGAATGAGATGAGGTAACTCATCAGATTAATTTACTTGAGGTAAGTTATCTCAGATACTCAGATAGCCAATACTCATACACCTCATATTCTTGGAATGAGATGTGATAAGCCTCAGATATGAGATGAATAAACTATGAGATGAATAAACTGATATCATAAATACCTTTATCTGAGAATGAATACTCATATCTGAGTTTATTCATCTCATACTTTATCAGATAGACCTCATATTCATCTCCAATGACGAGGGGTCACGCCACCGCCAGGCCGGCTACACTCCTGCGCAGCTCATGGATGTGTGCACTGCCAGGGCCCTGTTGGTACGTCGTTTCGGGTTGATGGTTGCGGAGCTGGTTAAGGATGATGGTATGTGATGGTTGATCATGATTACTGAAAGATGGTGATGGCTGGTTGGCTTTTGTGATTTGGACTGGATTGGTGATTGAGAATCAACAAGAGTAGTTGGATACAAGCAAAATCAAAGGGGATATAAGCACCAACGATTGTTTGTTGGTTTGTTACTTGATTGGTTGGGTCAACTGTTTGTTTTTTATCATTGATGACTACTTCTCACTGGCTATACAGAATCGACTATGCATTCATTTGCATATATGTAAGTATATATGTATATTTGTTCAGCTTACTGACTTACTGGTAGCTTTTCTCAAGGTTTTCCCAAAGATAGCTGTTCAGCTAAATCAAACCTTAGAAACCAACCCCAAAGACAAGAGCTGCACTTCTTCTCGAAGATTCGAGAGAGAGGGACAGAGATTGAATCGATATGTCCAATTGATATTGCTTCGAGGGCCGCTGCTGCGGGTCACTCTACTACCAGCAATCGCAGGTGTATACCCCTCGTCGTGTCATGATTAAGGCCCTGTTTCACTGTGGCTGGATATGCGTTTTGGGTCCAAGCAAAAAGCCAGGCTGGAGGAACATCACGTGCTTGTTGTTAGTATCAAATGGCTACGGTCAAAACAAAACATGATAATCAGATGATTTCGACCTATTACATCCTGAAACATGATAACCAGCAGAATCTTTGATGTTTATCACGATGCTACATTACATGCCATTGTTGTGGTCAATCAGATGATTTCGACCTGGGTCATCCACGCAAACATAGCCATCATGATCCAACCAACCTGAGGTAGAAGTGCGGTAGAATCATCATGATCAACATGTGTTTTGTCTAATGAACGTATCTTCATTTGGGGATTTATACATTTGTGTGTGTGTATTAGATACACGCATACACTTCATTTTTTTTTGCAGCACCATTCTATGGCTACGACTCTGTGACTATCAGTTACGAATAGCTGTGGTTGCTAGTTACACATATCATGGTTATTATAGCTCGTAATTTAGCATCATTCAGTCTGGTTGATATTGTCATTACATATTTTGTCAATGGTTGTCATGAAGTTTACCACAACCATTATACTACATTGATTATGATTATGGTGTGCTATTGTTGCTATGTATTCTGTATGTTTATCATTCATGACCCTGTGGCAAACTAGCCAACCTGGAAGCTAAAAACACACATTTCTTTGTAGATACGCTAGCTGTAAACGCTGGATTTTCTACTGCCAGGTTAGCTTACCAGACTGTATTGTATACGTTGATTACGCTTTTTCATTGTAGGTGCTAACCCAATCATTGGTCACCCAATCATTGGCCCAATACTGATTGATTGTGAACAAATGTCATCGTACCATGGACTATCAGGCTAATCATTTCTGACTATCCTAGCTACTCATTCACGATCATTGACAACCAACCATCATCTCATCAACCATCAATCATCATCAATCATCACTAAGCACTACTAACCAACTGTACACAATGATTCACCAACTATTAACCAGCTATAAGCCATTATTCTGAACTCTTCACCAACTATTTACCACCATTTCTCAGGCCCGCGAGCTGCTGAACGGCGGAGTGCCTGCGTGACTCGGACGCAGCTGTGTTCGCCGGGCGCGCGGCTGGGGCTTCGGTGGTAGGTAGGGCCCGTTGATTCATGGGAGTGGAGATGCAGTGCTGGTTGGTGGTGTGGATGACATTTCTATAGGGGATTATAGTGGTTAATTAATAGTAGGGGATAATAAGTAACAATAGTGGTTCAACAACTGCTGGGTGGTGGTGTGGATGACATTTTCTATTTTCCCTAGGAATGATTAACAAATGGTTGGTTGACACGCATATGTTTCATAGGGGTTGAAACCACCAACCAGAGTAACTCGCAGTGATTGGGTATAGTTTCTTGACAAAGAGACAAAACCGTGGAAACGATAAAAAAAAGATATGTTTTTTCTGAAAGACTTTCACTACCCAGGATATACACACTGCTCAGGCTGCAACATTAAGATGCCCACAAACCAGTATCATCTATTGTTTTTTTGTCCCATCGTTTCGAAGATATTTAATGGATATTAATTAAGATATTTTTTCTACGCCTCTTTTGTCTTGAACAAGAGTCAGAAGCAAGTTTCAAACACCAACAAACAAACAGGGTAACCATAGTCAAGCTGGTGATTTTTCAGCGAACCTGGTCATGGAGAACATCCCTACGGGATGGATGTGCAGCTGGTCCCTTGGAGGTCGTTCCCAGAAACCGATCCCCTGGCAGGGGATGCACATCCGCAAGTAGCGGGATTCTCCCCTGAGAAAGCGCTCAGCAACATCATGAAAAAAAAAATGTTCTGAAGATGCACAAAGTACAGTAGCTTGTATACCACTTTGGTCCATTTCCCTATGAGTCGGCAATGCTACATTCGGCGGTGCCACTGATTTGGCAATAAGGACGTATACTTCAAGGATTCAACAGGACGGGATGCCTTGCAAACTCCACAAATTCCATTCGCTTGTTGTAGTGTGAACTGTTGGAGGCAGACCAGCAAATCTAGTCAGTGCAGGAGTGCTGTAGCCAGAAAGCATTCTTGCCAGAAACAGCACGTTGTCTCGGATTTGTGTAGTGAAACCCTTGTTGACATTCTGCTTTGGTAGAGGAGGTAGTACCTAGACCATCCTAGATCCTTGTATTGACGAGTGGCCCTGAATTTGGGTCATGTGAGTAACAGGCGGTCGCGGACCGCAGGTGTCAACAACGCCCTCATGCAAATATATAGTTATAGTATGAATGTGTTTTCTAGTTTTGTGTTTTAATGTGAATGCATTACACACGCGCTGAATATGTATAGTTGTTTGATATGTACATGCCCTGGGATAAGCAGAGACAATGGTGTTTTTGTTCACCTTTTTTATACTTGGATGTGCAGCTGGGGTTACAACCATGCTAACAAACCCTAGACAGTAGCTTACAATCCCTATAACCAAGCTAAAAAACCTATAAGCGTGGTAAAAAAAAACAAGTTAAACCATCGTAAGAACCCTATAACCATGATTACTTACCAGTTACAATCCCCGGGGATGCACATCCAAGTGCTTCCCCCCATGAACTCTGTTGACATCGCACTGCCCAAGGCGTCAGCTACTGGCCGCAGGTGCCGGGCCATAGCGAGAGAGACTCCACAGCTGACCTTACCCTACACTTCCAGGTACCGTCATGGTACGTACCGTCATGGTAGGTACACTCTGGTCAGTTAACTAGCTGGTTAATGGTTAATGGTAGGGGATAATAACCAACAATTATAGGGGATATATACCATGGATATGGGTCAATATTCATCAACCTAAAATGGAGGATAACCAACCAATAATGAAGGAAAGCAATGGCTAGTGGTAGGGGAACCAGGGGGACTAAGGGTTTTGCCAATTGATGATGGAAGGGTAAGTGGATGATGGTAACGGCAACTGGCAATGGAAAATGGAAACTACTAAGATAGTAGTTTACCATGCAGCTATCATCAGTAGGTAAACTAACATGGCACTGGAAAATCCATGAATTGATGATGGTTTCCCAGGGTTTTTGTATAAAGTATGGTGAAAGTCCATTGCCAGGTTAGTTTACCGGAGGGTAACCGGCTGGTTTCTACTATTGTTGTGACTGGGGCTGGGTACCTACTGACCAATGGCAACTGGAACGGTAGGGTTGAATAGTTTTTGATTTGGATAGTTTCATGTGGTTTCTTCATATATGCCGTTATTGACTCATTAACAACCATTGACCATGGTTATTAACCCCCATGGACCATCATTATCCACCAACCAAAACTACCAATGCCATGGCTGGGGAGCGCCCCCTACAGTACAGTTGGCTGTTCACATCCCTAGGCGATGTTGCGATCGCCACCACTGGGTGGCACCAATGGAACAGTGGTTGATTCCCTGACCTGTCGGCGGTCGATAGCACTGAGGGCAGTAAGAAGCGCTTCTTAGTGTGCAGCATCAAGCACTATATAGCTTTGCCATCAATTGGAACTCTGACAAGTTCAATGATAAATCAAACGAACTAAGTTTCGTTATAAACTAAAAATCAAATCAACTGCACAGGTGGATTGGTTTCAGAATCATAGCAATGGCATCCCTCCCGCACTGCTGTCGCGTTTTGCATCGCACCGTCAGGTTGGGATTGCAAGAATGCTCGAGAGGCACGGCTTCGTTAATCAATCATGAGATGGTACCACTGTTGATCTCAGGAGCACCATGGAACACCTAGATAGCTGTGGGTCAAGATTACCAACCAATAATGAGATCATATCCAACCCCTTTATAGGGAAAGCCAGTGGATTTTCCCAGAAATTGCCTCTGTGGACAACTTGCAGGAAACCTTTGAAATCTGTAGGCGACGAAGACGCGACTTTCCTGCAAATCTATACCTCAACCAGACGAATGAGTTCAGAGTTCATCGTAGAAAAGTCCGATTTACAATGATTTACGTGCTTTTGAGAGACCGGTTGATAATGATTTGTGCCAGACTGGCAGAAAATTACTCTTGAGCAATCTGTTGTGAGTGGCACTTGCAATGATTTTGGATAGGTGGAATTGTTTGCAGCCATGGATGGTTATCGGAATGGGGACACCCATGATGATGGGTCATGCATGCTGTTCAGTTGTCAGTGTCGGTTTTGGCTTTTTGATTAAGGATGTGGTCTAACTCCATTTTTGGAAACACCCCACATGATGTGGTCCCTATTTGGTTGCAAGGATTCAAGTCATCATAATCATTGCAGGTCATTGATGCCATTGCCGCCATATGTATGACTCCCGCCCGATAGTCTTGTAGATCTACCAAATTTGATTGTACTGATAGTGGTTGAGCAGCGGATAAGGGATTCATAGTTAGTAAGCATAACATTCTTGGGTCAATGATAGGAGATTCACAACCATATAGTCCTGAGGAGCAGGCATCAATGATCCAGGAATCATCAATATGTGAAATCAGATCAATGTTGGTAATACTTAATAATTCTCAGCGCTAATGATCACCCAATGGCATCCTTAACAAGCTGCATTAATTCCCATCATTTCAATAGCTGAGTGAACTCGCAAGGATTTAGGCTTCCCGCGAATGATGTGAATCAAACGTCACCTTAACAGGGGCCTCATCGTGCCTCATTTTGTGGGACTGCATCGCCATCTCGCTGCTGATTGATCTACCAGCGATATGAATTTCCACAAAGCAGTGACAACTGCTTCAAAGCGGTACTCGGTAGTGATTTCACAGCCCATATGCCAGTGGTGATCATGTCATTTCTACACATCCATACTGACCATGTCTACTGTCAGCGGACTGAAGGTGTTCCCGAACTCTTCCCAGGCTCAAACGTTTGTATATTGCCATCGCGGATCAAGCTGCAGTACTGACACTTGGAGATACCCAAGACACCTGAGTAGAGGTTAAAGTATAGTCAATGAATCGTAAATCCATGGCGAAGTAATGGCTGATTAATGTTGCTGATGCCGGATATCGATGGGTCATTGACATGTACAGTGCAGATCAAAGTATGGAAAGCGGAGCTGGATCCAGTTCAAATTGCTGCAGTTTGCCACGGTCCTGCCATTAGCCAACCATGATTCCACCAATCCTAACTGATGATGTGCTTTTGTTTTGTCACTTCTTGTTGCGACAGACCATGAGTCATGATTACTGTAAGCAAGTATTGCCCAGGGTTAATAACCCTAAGACTTACTTTCATGATCAATGAGCTGGGTCTTAACCTCAAGCAAGAGACCATGACACCTGCACATCACTAAGCTACGTAGAGTTCGTTTCATGTTTAGCTTGATCATGACTAAGTATCAACCACTGGATCCATTGCGCATGTCATGATAACATTGACCAAGTTGATCCAGCTAATCGTCCACCTGACCGTGAAACCAACCACATTCATAGCTCAACACCGCTGCCATGACCCTGTCGGTGGGCACGCGAGTGGCAGGGAAACCCGGGAGATTTGGCGCCGTGGGATGTGTTGGGGCTGTTGTCCCTCGTGCTTCATGGTGAACAAACGGCGATTTTTGATGGTGGTTAATAGGTTTTAGTAGTGGTTGATGGCTTAGTCATGGTATACCTAGTCGTTGACACATTGTAGTTCATACTTCATAGTCATAGTGGTTAGCAACAGCGACGAATCACGGTAGGCGAATCAAAAGTCGTAGACACTAGTAACGGTGAATCCCAAATAGCAGAGCTAAAATCTCTAGTGCTCAACCAACCACTGAACCATAGAAGGTCACTAATAGTACTAGTCTATAGCTATTAATAGTGTTATTAACAGTACTGGTCTAGCAAAGAACAGGTCATTAATAGTAGTGGTCATTACCACGCCAAATGGTTGGTTTCCAGCTTCGCCATGGCGTGGTTGGTCATGTTGATGGTTGACCACTAGTGACGAGCCGTCCAAGTCCCATGCCTCGCTGGAACCATAGGTCCTAATGATCCGATACTAGCTGTTGTTGGGAGGGAACCTACCATTCTTGGATGTGTTTTTGGAGAGTTGTTGTTATTTGTTGTTTTGACTTTTGACATATGTTTTGTTCGCATACATGATATGACCTATTCTGCACATATCATGAACATGACCCTTTTAGCCAGCAATCAGATATTGATATTGTTGGGTGATGTACTATCATTAAAAACATGCATATCATGTCTGTACATTATCGAAAATGTGCATCTGCATTATACCTTTGATAAGTTTCCATTATCACCATATCATCAAATCCTCTACTATCATCCACTTCTTGAACACCTCAGGTCACCCAGGCCCCGCGCGGCCCGCATTCGGAATTTGGGCATCGAGGGGTTTCTCGGCGTCGTAAGCTGCAGCTGACCGGGTGGTTCACATGGGTGGAATGGTTGAGGTGACTGGTGAGTTGATGTTAGTATCAACTCGTGTCAATGGGTGATGATACTTGATGACGGCTAACAGTTCATGATGGAGTAGTTGATGATTGTTCATGGTAGTTGATACTGACAACTGTTAGTGAGTTCATGGCAATACCAGTTGGCGGATGATCATTGATGGCTACCACTATTTGTTGCCCTCGCTACCATGGTGCTGCACCCGGCTGACTTGCCGTGCCAGCTGCTTTTCAGAACATCGCTGCGCAAAGCGCAGTCATGACGGCTACAGCCGATCTCAAAGCTGTGTTGTTATTCTGTGGTTAGCATGGAGAACCCAGAATTATTGGTGGCATTTGGGCTCCAACTTGATTATTCATGTATAGATCCGTCAGAGTGCTTGAAACCCATGCTGTTGGCACTTCTGGAGAACCAGCCAAGCTTTGCGGATGTCCGTTTCCTGAGCACTCCAGATCCACAATGTATGGGAAGAAACATCATTGACGATGGTACCTAGGAAGATCCACAATCATAGGTAGAGCTACTTAAAGGGGTTTTGGGATAGATTAAACAAGGCTATGAATAATTAACCAGTATCATGATATACCATATGCCATTATTGCCATTGTACCATTGATGAAGTATCCCCATTAGACTAGCTGGATGTAGCAATTATACATACAGACCCTGTTGGTAATAAAATCAAATACCATTTGTAATTATACAACAATTGTTTTAGCCATCATATCATTGGCATTTTTCGTTATACCACGATCTGTTGGTTTGATAAACCATCTTTGTTATACCATTGTTGGTTAAATAACAAACATGAATACACAATCACCTCTGATATGTTTTATCCTTGTCGGTTCGTACAACGAAGATATGGTGGTATATACAAACCAACCATTGCTTAGATATTACTTTATCATTCCAACAGATACCCTGTAATCAATGGTGATCAAGAAGTGTTAGTATAGACCAGTTATAAACAATCACAAATAAACCACTGCACATATTTTGGCTAAGTATAGATAAACCATTGCACATATTTTGATTGAACATAAATAGATCATTGTAAATGTTTTAAACAAATAAACATAATCATTGCAAACATTGCAACCACATAAAGATAACCATAGATAGAAAAGCGTTGGACCATTGGGTATAAATTGATACCATTGGTTACCATCATAAATACCATAGTTGTAACTATAGATTAACTATGTTTAAAACAATGATAATCATTGCAAATATTTTGAAACCTATAAATGAATCATTGTAAAATGTTCAAACACATAGATTAAACACATAGATAAATCACTGTTGATTTTTGCATTTGAGTTTTTTTGATTTATCTATGTCTTTATTGCATTTCATACATAAAACATGCTATAAATACATAGTGAAATGCAATTCTGTATGAAATGCTCTTATAGATGCAGCTCTAGTATGGAAATTCTACATGTTGAAATACTCTTATTAGTACCATAGTTATAAATACCATAGTTGTAAATGCCATAGTTATAACCATCTAGTTAATGTTTATAACCATAGTGATTATATTTGTTGCTTTGCACTAAGATCGTCTTGGACATCGACCGCGACGCTGGATGCTGTCGCGTGGCCTTGGACGAGAACCCCGAGGTGGAGATGCGGCGACGGCTTGGGCTTGGTGGGGCTTGGATCGCGACCCCAAGGGGTGCCGGTGGATGGAGGTTGATGCGAATGGATTCATATGGTTGTGTAGGTGAGTATAGCGGTATATAGTGGTTATAGTGGTCAAATCAAATCATCAAATGAGGCTGATGCTCATGATTTGGTTTCTCAAAGGTGGCTAGGGACCCCAAATGGTTGGTTTATTGCGTTAAAATTGGCGTTGTAAATATGACTGGTTATGATATTAAGTAAAAACATGGGGTTATAATGACTTTAAAATACTTTAAATATACTGCGTGACGGATGAATTGCTATGAATGGTTAGGATGGTGAAATCGCTATCATTGATACGGTGGTTTCTTAGAATAGGGAACCCCAAATTACGCGATTTTTAAACTGTTTATAGTAGTAGTAGGCCAACCATTTTTAGGGGTTCCTAATTCTGAGAAAAACACATATTGTACCGTAACCCCCATTCACAAGGGTCATGATGAATGGCGGAGATGATTCTTGTGCTTGTTCAGTGTCAATCATGATCAATTGATGTTTGCTTGATGGTCGAGTAATTGTTACCGGTCTTAGTAAGTAGGCCTTGATGCAGGTCAATGTTGGATGATGACTGTAAATGACGGTTGCAGTAGTCGGCAGCTTTGGTGATTGTTGCAGGGAATGTCGTTTGGAATCATTTGTCATGATCACCACGGCACCATTTATTGTGGTTACGGTAAATAATCGTTGAGTAGATGCCATGGAAGTCCTGTAATTTCTATAGATTGTTTTTGTTGAGCTTCAAGTGCGTCGCTGGTGATCACAGATAGCACCAAGGCCTACTAGCTTGCCGAGGACGGATCATTTCCTGGATTCGAAAACTGGCAAGCTGCCACTTTTGAAAGCAAAACTTTTGGACCCCGCGGCTTATCCTACTGGCTTGACATGAACTATATACGAGCACAAGAGCTACACGTTCAAAACGGCCTGGCACATTACCCAGCTCGGTGGTGAAGAGAGGCAGGATGGCTCAGTTCAACCACTCCCATCTAACAAACGCTAAGGAGATCCAACCGGACAAACGTGTCATGAGAATTCGAGATGTTGGGGGCTAAAGTCGTCAATGGAACAAACGGGATGTTCCAACGCATCCAACAGTTTTGTGGGTCACCCTTCCGAAAAGATTGCTGAAGTGAGCCATCACTGAGAATACTTCAAAACATCATTAACCATCATTAACCATCATTATCCATCATAAACGATCCTGATCGGCCCATGATTAATTAAGCAATTGCAACCATCATGAACCATCATTATCAATCAGAAACCATGAGTATGAACCCATGCTTTACATATCTCAACCATCATTCACTAACCTTCATGAGCAAACCATCACTCACCATCACTAGTAGTTGTTAACCAGCAGCAACTACTGTCACAGAACCATCATGGTATCCTTGCCCTTGGCCCCCAGTTCAACATCATATTCACAGGTCCCATATTTTGAAGGGTAAAATCCTACCTTTTGTACGGGCCCAACCGGGGCCCCATGGGAACTCCTTGGCGCTGCACTGCCAGGTCCCAGTGAAGCTGGCCATTCGTTTGACCTGGCATGTTGAACGTTGCATGGCCGTGCTGGTGCTTAGAAATTGGGTAATAGCCTAGATATAGCCATGCAACCCGGGGGTTGATACCGGGGGGTTCAATCATGCCAAGGTGGAGGTCGTTTATGCTTTTCATTATCCGCATTTGATGCGGGCGTTGCCCTTTGCATGTGCCAGTTCACTGTCCCAAGAGATTTCTGGGCACTGCTGGCACCGGTGGCTCAGCCATGGGTTCATTTTTCTGAGTCAGGGGGAACGCTCAGCTGTAGTGATGCCATGGTAGCAGATGTGGCTGAATCATCGGCCACTGAATACAATTATCATCATCTAACCATGATTCATACCATCACCAACCATTCACTAACCAGTACCGACCATCATTATTCATCATTGACAATGGTCAGTGTTGCTTTGTAACCCCGCTGATGACTATGAAATCAACCATCACCATCGCCAAGCATCACCAACCCAAAGATTATCAACCTACCCATCACCAACCATCATTAACCCAACCATCAGTATTCATCACTATCCGCCATCATTCGCCAACCACCCACCAGCCAGAATTAATCACCAACCAATGATCCCCAACCATTCCTATGCGCACCAACCGTTCCTATAGCCATATGTAGCTGGTACCTCATAGTGGCTAGTTACTTATTTCTTGTAATTGACTATTAAACCAGCTGAGTTATTGGCTGGTGAACTGCTTGACCCAGCTCACCATATCACCTATCATTAACCATCATCCGCTATTTTTAACCACTATGAAACCATTAGTTGGTTAATATCCATCGCCACATGGGATCATCACCCATTCCTTCAGCGTTTCGGACGGCCAGGGCATTTGGCGCCCGATCTCGAGAGCTTCGTGACCACGGCGCGCTTCGCGCAGGAGTGACATCGCATCACTGGGGCCGTGAGACGCGAGATGAGGAAAGCTGATGAGTTATGGGTACAACCATGATATAATAGGGGATAAACCACTTTATCATGGTTAGATATACCACTACTGATATCTATTAGGTAATAGAGAATGTACCGCTAGAATGACTGATAATGGTTCTCAATAGGGGAATGATGATCATCATAGGCCTATTGATAGGGGATTCCTAATAATGGCTACTAATGGGGGATAAGTTATAGCCACAATGGCAATTGATGAACTAGTGATGATCATCGATGATTGCTGAATAATGATTTATGATGCTGAGTAATGAATCATGAATCAGGAATGATGATGAATTAGTAATGATTATGGCCCTGATTGATGTTGATGAATGATGATCGTTGTGCCAGTGACAGTTTCGTCAGGACAAGATCGATTTGAGGACTGACCAGGCCGGTGGAGGGGTGCCTGGTCATGAAGGGAACGGTTGATGTGGTTAGGCTACAGCTACAAACTATGGTTATTGCTAGTAATTAATTTTGATTTTACTAGTAATTATCTAGTTGGTGGTAATTGCTAGTAATTAATTATTAGCCCTAGTAATTTATTAAGCCTAGTTGGTGGTTTCGAACATTTTTTTATTTTGGCCAGTAATTATTAAGAATTGGTTGGTTGACCCATATTTTTCATAGGGGTTGAACCCACCAGCCAGTGATGGTTTTACTGGTGCATGGCTGAATATCCATAGTTAACCAAAGTTGTAAGCTACAGCTACAAAGGACTACTGCCTAATTACTGCTGGTTAATGGATTGTAGCTTGACCACGGTATCGTTAAGAATCATTCAAAATTGCTAATGGTTGATATTATACTCATTACGACTGGCTAATGCTAATTTATTAATTGTACTGGTTAATGATGATTTTGTTTGGTTAATGGCTAAGTAACCATACTTCACCATGGAGTTTGCTTTATAAACCAGTGGTTATATAATGGCTAATTGCTACCGGTTAATGACAACATTGTCAACCATGGTAAATCTCACCTGAAATCAAAGTCCATTTCGGTTTTGAGTACTGTAGTTAGTGGGTTGACAGCATCGTTGTTGTGTCGGCATCGAGCCAACAGTGATGATGGGATTGAATCAGCAACTAGGGATTTAGCAATATGTGTGAACTGTAGTGCCTGTCTCAAGTGTCAACTTGATTGACACCAGGATAGCTCGAATGCATATTGGATATGACTATCGCAATGTGAATTTATGAAATCCATTTTCTATTACACACATTAAAATGCATGAGCATCAACGGTTGGAATGTTCTCGCCAGTTTGTGGTTTTCCGCGGGTTGACACCCGGATCCACAAAGCTTTGAATGCCTGAGCTGTTCTTCACCTCTGCACTGGTGCGCCGGAAGTGCATTCCCGGAATTGGATGGCCATGAAATCATCATGAACCCGTAAACCAACAATGCATGGCCAAATCATCGTTCATGAATGATTTGTAGTTGTAAACCGACCATTTTGGAAGTTCCCAGTTCGAAGAACTCCCATACGCAGAAAACTACATTTGCACGCCACTGTGGTTAAATCGAGTATAGTCAGTTGGATGAATCACATGATGGTTCCACTGCTTGGCAAATAGGTCGTGCTGATGGCCCTCCCGTGCCAGTGATGTAGCCAAAAGATCATCACTTTGGAACCGCTGCGTTTCCATCGCTTCAAGGTTCAATTCTGATTGCAATTCTGGTGGCTATGATTTGAACTACATCATGCATGAACTATGACTATTCCAAAATGGTCCGCTTACCACTACTCGTATGAATGGTTTGTTTACAACTATAAATCATTCATAAAGTAATTACTATAAATTGTTGATTTGGGAGAAAGCACCAACCATGTTTGTCACTTCACCACCGCGCCAGTATACGAATTCGCCGCTGCAATCAGGCGCTGGCTGAAGCCATTGAAGCATGTGCACAGGCGTGGTGGATGCGGCGCATGGTGCCAATGGGACAGGGATGGTTCGTGGTGAAGTAGTGATTGATAGTTATCAATGATGACTGTTTGATGGATCTTGATGGTTGATTTATGGTTGCTTAATGATATACTACCGGTAGTATAAATGATAGTTGCTGTTTATTGTTTAATTAATGATGGTTACTTATTTATGGTTTGATGGTCAACGTTAATATTGCTCAATACGGAGGGATCATACCGAAGAATTGACAGCAATGATTCTTAGTTTGTCGCTAATGATGGATAAATGATGATGAGTGATACTGTAGTGGCTGAGAATGGTGATTTGATGGTGGTAAATCAAAATGTTACCGTTACTATCCAACAATTCTAGGGAATGATAGCGAACAATGCTCTCGCAGGAATAAAGCCAACATTAACATCCTGACTGGTTGAATGTTAATGTAGGATTAGAGGATGAACAAAGGCAACTATACCAGGGAAGAATGTTCGTGTTCTGCAATAACCATCAACACAAGGTGATTATAGCCAAGAATCAGTATTCAAAGCGGCTGCCCATTGGACTGTTGGCCAATGATTTCGTTGTCATGCATCAGCTTCTTGACGACATTATGGATCATTATCAGCCAACAGGCATCAACCATAAATACTTGACCAACAGTCAATTACTGCAGAAGGTAGATTGATCATCAATTCATGATGGTATTCTTGTTGTTCACCCATTTCATGACCCTGGTCAACAAGCAAGGGTTCCCTTGAACTTTTGTCCAGGCAACATCCTCCTTGTGCTCGTCCACAGTCAGGGAGGCCGGTCGACATGTTCT
The DNA here is from genome assembly GCA_009767595.1 of Symbiodinium kawagutii. Taxonomy (NCBI): domain Eukaryota; class Dinophyceae; order Suessiales; family Symbiodiniaceae; genus Symbiodinium; species Symbiodinium kawagutii. Next base: position 311,623 of record VSDK01017186.1, on the reverse strand, counting down.
GATCATTTGGTGATCATTCACAATATCTACTCTGGATTGAATCATTACGTACCGGGTGATCGGTGAGTTCTTCGGTTGTCAAGTTTTGCTAAACAATTGGCTGGCCATATAGAGGAACCTTTTAACTGATGGCAGCAATGAATAGTTTCACAACTGCTGAACTTTTGTTTTTAGAGTATGTAGTTTTTGCATGTTTTTGCTGGAATATGTGTTTTTTTTCAGATATTTGACCTTGATCCAAGGTGTGATTTCACTATAGTTAGTCTTATTGTACAAACCAGATGAGCCACCAAATGAACCGTCATCGCTAGACTAGCGGCGTATCAAGGGATCGTCCTTTCCCATACCTGTTGTGGTCAATCACTCGTACCCCCGGTCTTCCGAGGGCCAACCAGAGCCGTGAATCTTTGAATGTCTTAGAAGAAACGCGCCCACGAGTCCACTTGGCATCTTGATATAGTTTCACAAGTCCCAGCTGCCAATCCAAGTATTTTCTGAAAGGAAAGGGTGGGCCCACGGGTCTTCGAATATTTCGTGTGAGACCCCGCCATCCGCTTAGGCTTTGGTAGTACGGCCTGTGCATCCACCATGTGTGCTTTGCACCTATGCTGCTTCTAGGTACGCAAGTATGTTACAACTTGGTACATGTTGCGCAATGATACATATGCACATGTCCATTGGTCAAATTATCACCAATCAATGTGTTGTTGCTTATAACTATATAAACATGCATATTATATATGCACTCCTTTGAATCTACTTATCGGTATCATTCTATATAAGCGTAAAAACATGCAGATGCAGTGAGTGGATGTGTATATTTGCGGCATGTTTGCTGATATACTTTATTTACATTGGTTACTCATTACACGCATGTTATATATGTGACACCACAGTGTCAACACACGATGATAGGAACGGATTACTTGTATTTACAATATAAATACATATAGCATGCATACACATTCTGCGTTGATGACTGCTGATCACTATTGGCTTGGTAACCACTGAACTCCAGCGCAGGTCTCCAGAACACGGCGTGACCAGGCGGGGATGGGAAGAAGTAAATCTATTACCGGGTTGGTTCTTTAGTGACATCATGAGTAATTTTGCAATGGTAAATCCGCAAACTCAAGTGTATCCATGGGCAGGTCTCAGTCCGTCGTGCAACGTGCACAAGTTGGATCCAGAGACACGAAGATAGATATGTTTTGCGAGCAATCGACCGAGCTGATGTGTTCTTGGAAGTAAGGATTCTGCATCATTTCCCACATGTATTTGCTCCTTGCATACATGTTTTTGTGTGCCATGTAACACAAAGGCTGTTGTTGTTGTTGTTGTTGTTGTTGTTGTTGTTGTTGTTGTTGTTGTTGTTTCTTGTCGTTTGCTGGTTAGACATGCAGCTGACCGGTATTGTTATACACTCTTGCAGATGTTTATCGCCCAGTCAGAATCAATTTGTATATGATGTCGAACAATGTTCTTGTTCGATGACATGCTCATGTTCATCATTCCGTTTTTCAACTCCATGCTGGTGTTCCCATGCTGCACCATGCTGGTTAGCAGTTTAAGATGAGTTTTACATGTTCAAACGTCACATTTGGTGGTTTCTCAAAGTAGGGGACCCCCAAAATGGATGCATAGATAATTATATGGAGGATGATGACTGGGGGTAGTCCTATGACTTGAAAAAACACAACATTTCAGCATATGATTCACCATAAGAATACGATTGATAATTATTTATCATAGCAATTGGCTACATCTTAAGATGAGTTTTATACATGTTCAATCATTCCATTTGCGGATAAGCTTCGACTTGCCCCGGCCAGCAAGCAGCACCAAGCAGCTGTCGCAGGGTCATCCCAGCAGGTGTTTCCCATGTGCAGCTTCAGGATGCGGCACTCAAGGAGGAGCTTTCGCGGAGGTTGACAAGGCGTGGCGTGCTGCGAAGCGGCGGCTGATGTTTGAGAAGATGACTGGTTAGGTGACTGGTTGATACTGGTATATAGTGGTCAATTGGTTCAGCACCTAATATTTGTATATTTGTTTATACCTAGATCTTTGTCCAGGCTGTAACTTTTGCCCAATCTTCTTCAGACAAGGAAACAGCCCGATCTTGATAATTCTGCCCGAGGCCAAAATTCTCGCCCGAATGCATTTTTGCTGTTTTTTGAAAATCATCATTTAGATGATGTTAGATGCTATCACATGGGATTGCCTACACATGACTTTACCACGTTTGTTCCATATCTAGCAAGGGGGAATGGGTTCTAAAAGATAGTATGTTTGGCAAGAATACTGCGAAATGTACTGGATTTTGTTTAGTGATGATAATTGTTTGTTGATATGTAGACATTCCTTGCCGTTCTTGTGATTTGGGCGTTATAAAATAATTGACGGGGTCGAGTTTCGCACAAGTCTAGTGACGTCCTGGGTTCAAGGCGGTAAATTCCAGCGCTGAGCAGCGCAATGACTTCATGACCTCAGTAGCACCATGACCTATTCGCAGGGAAATGCAGGTGCACACTGTTGATCACTACAGAGATTGATGCGTGAACATGTTTTGTTCATATTGAGAGTCATAGTAATAGCTGTCATAGCTGATTCTGCGCCAGGGATGCTTTTTGGGGGGAATTACCGTTAGGTAAGTGCAAGTTGTATATTCAGCTATTGACAGATATCAAATGCAGCTCGTGGAATGATTGTGCAAAATGTGTGTTTCATGCTGGTTGAGCCAACATGTTTAGTTTTCGTTGCCTGTGCAGTCCTATAGGGACGGAGGCGGTGGTTAGATGTAATCCACCGTTTGCAGCAGGGAGGCATCATCCAACTCTCCAACTCTGACTGGTCAGGAAAACTTCACGAGGTAGCGAATCAAAGTACTAGACTCGAGTAGTTGACCGATGAACTAGAAGCTGGGCCCTCTAGTTATAAGATGGTGAATAAACCTTTTGAGTATATCAATCAAATATCAATCAAAACTGCTAGTTGCGTCACTTGTAAACCCTATGTGGCTATGGGTCAGTTCACCCTTAGTCCCCCTGCTTCCCATCATTAACCATTCTGTTCCCCATGAATTTGTTGCTTAATATTGATGGTTAACTGCTTGATCCATGCCTATGTAGCTAACGATTGGAGGGAGCCCACGCTGTGTGTCACTTCAGCGACCGGTCAGCCAGGCTGGAGCAGCGCATGGAGGAGTCTTGGCGCGTCGTGGGTCACGGGTCACGGTCATGCCGGGGTGAAGCTGGGGGCCGTTCTGGACGAAACCAAAACGGGTTCAGATGTGGCGAGTTGGGTCAATATGAACGAACAATAATAGCTGGTTAATGGTTGATAATATGGCCAACAAGCTGGTTATATAGTGGTTAATCATAGGGGACAACCATTAACAATAATAGGGAATATGTACTAACTATATGATACTGTATGGCTATGGGTCAAGCAGTTAACCATCGAACTAATGTTGATTTCTAGCTGGTTGATGGTTAATAGTAGGGGATGATATCCATCAATAGTAGGGGATATACCAGCTTTATGTGGCTATGGGTCAAGCATTTAACCAACAAACGTTCATGGGGGATTTCCACCAACAATTTCATAAGGGAATACAATGGCTAATGATAAGGGAAGCAGGGGAACTAAGGGTGAACTGACCCACAGCCAAATGGTTCAGATGTTGGAGTCCGGGTGAACTCTTGCTGGAAGTTGTTGGTGAACACTGTGATGTTTTTGGCACTTAAAAATGGATGTGGAGGTTCTTATATGTTGTTATTGTTTCCAGCTGTGGGCACATACACACATGCGCAAAAGTTTCCAGGTGGTATATCATTTTCGTCGACCGACACAGTCTGACTGATATTGTAGACAACTTGTGTGCTTGCAGTGAAGACCAAAACTTTTCGAGGTCATCCCAACCTACAGTTGCACATGTTGAGTATTCTTCGTAGTTCATTTTCCCATGGAATCCCCTAGCTCGAGTTTACCTTTAGCAAAGTCCGGCACGAATTTGAGTGAACGAATACATGACCATTCCCTTTGGGGAGTGCCGTCGTCTTTCTCGTGTCAACAAAGGTCTCGGCCGTGCTGGTTGCCACCCCATTGGATTCAAAGAGTTGAACGGTCACGTTGAATCTGTGCAGTCCATGTTGACGTACTGTTGTTGCTATTGTTCTTGTTGTTGCTGTTCCAAGGGGAAGTGAACACTGCACCTATGATGGCTGGTGTGTGTGTGTGCGTTTGATGATTGACCACCTCACACATAGTAAAAATTCCTTGTGTCTTGACAAGGGCCTCATTTGAATCGGGGTGAAACAACCCTATTTGAGGGACAAGTTACCTACGGCAATTTGGTGGTTTCTTCGGGGATCTCCCACTGCTGAGTTTGTCAAGATCCCCGAAGCAAACAAACTACGAACCAGGCACCTCAGTTGCCAGAAACGGCCGATATGTTTGTTCCGCTTGAGCGATGATTCCTGCATTTCGAAAAGATCCATGTCTGGTGGTCACAAGACAAAGCATTTTGTTGGGAAGGTTTCCAGTCGTTTCTGAATAACCGGTAATAGCCATCAGCCATTATTGATATAGTGATGCACAAGGTGGGCCTATACCAGTTACAAGTTGGGTTAGCTTACCGCCTATAACTGCTAGTTCACAGGTTCGCTACCGGTTAAAAGCCAGAAAACCGGTAGAATTCACCCTAGTCCACTGGTAGTTAATTAGTTAACCCACTAGTTGCGAACTACTTCACCCTAGTTACTTGGTCTACCGTATTACCTGGTAACTGGTAGAATTCACCCTGGTTAACCCTTGGTCTAGTTGTACCCTATTACCTGGTGAACTAGTTCACCCTGGTCAGGTGCACACCAACAGCTCGAAGTGGTTGGGGGCCCACCCACAGCAGGTTGGGGGCGCCACACCAAGGACATCGACCACGCGCTGCGCAGCGATCGCCAGGAGTGCGGGGGGAACGTGACGGTTGGAGGGCGGTTGATGGTGATGCGTAGCGTTGGTAAATGACCGTTAATAGATGTTAATGGTGTTTTATGGTGGTTGAGTGGTGGTTTAAGTGGCCGTTTATGATGGTTATGTGCTGGTTCAGTGGTGGTTGAGTGGGGGTGAATGATGGTTAAGTCATGGTTAAGTGGTGGTTAAGTGGTCGTTGAGTGGTGGTGAATGATGGTTCAGTGGTGGTTCAGTGGTCGTTGAGTGGTGGTGAATGATGGTTCAGTGGTGGTTTAAGTGGTGGTTCAGTGGTGGTGAGTCATGGTTAAGTGGTGGTTTAAGTGGTCATTGAGTGTTGGTGAATGATGGTTAAGTGGTGGTTCAGTGGTCGTTGAGTGTTGGTGAGTCATGGTTAAGTGGTGGTTAAGTGGTGGTTGAGTGGTGGTGAATGATGGTTAAGTGGTGGTTTAAGTGGTGGTTCAGTGGTGGTGAGTTATGATGGTTCAGTGGTTGTTGAGTGTTGGTGAGTCATGGTTAAGTGGTGGTTAAGTGGTGGTTGAGTGGTGGTGAATGATGGTTAAGTGGTGGTTTAAGTGGTGGTTCAGTGGTGGTGAGTTATGATGGTTCAGTGGTTGTTGAGTGTTGGTGAGTCATGGTTAAGTGGTGGTTAAGTGGTGGTTGAGTGGTGGTGAATGATGGTTAAGTGGTGGTTGAGTGGTGGTTGAGTGGTGGTGAATGATGTTAAGTAGTGGTTTAAGTGGTGGTTGAGTGGTGGTGAATGATGGTTAAGTGGTGGTTTAAGTGGTGGTTGAGTGGTGGTTAAGTTCATGGTTCATAGTTGTAAGCCATGGTGGATGATGGGTCATGGTGGTAGTGTTCATGCGTAATGATGCTGGATGATGGGTAGTGATGGTTCAGCATGATTAATGATGCTGGATGGGTCATGGTTGTTGATGATGCCTGTTGCCAATAGTGATTAATGATAATTTATAGTGGTTAATGATAGCATGTGAATGATAACTATTGAATTAGAATGGTTCATGGTGCCAATCATGGTTCATGGTAATTAGCATTGGTACATGATTGCCAATGACGGTTGATGATAGTTAGGGATGATTGATCACGATTTAAGATGATTCATCATGGTCAACCATGGTCAATTATGATTAGCATTGGTTCTTGATGGTTGATGTTGCAAAGTGTTTCTACTTCACACTTTCTGGGGTTAGGCATTTGAACTTTCCATGCCAAGCATTATCAATGATCAATCATCAAAGACACTTCCAAACATAATTCATCAACCATGAACAACCAGTTTTATCAACAATTCCAAACCCTTGACCGACATCAGAAATCCATAGAAATCCTCATTGACCAGGTTTATACAATCATCATGATTATTTCAACCTCATTTTAGCACAAACTTACTGATACTGAAATTAATCGTTGGGAAATATCCACCATTCGCATCCACACCTACCAGGACGCTGCAAATTGGAAAGAATCTCCCCTCCCGCGCCATCCTGAGAACGGAAGGACTGGTCCAGACCTGGCAAGGTGTCATGATTTTGAGGTTTGAAGTCCGTGGTGATGACCCGGATGCTACTCCTTGCCCTGGTTGCGCAGAAAAATTATCTTTGAAAAACAGTTCCCTTCTTGAAAAGGGTGACGTCTTCCACGGGTTCGTTTCACCAGGATGGCGAAGTGATAAATACTTCAAAGGATATTGAAGTGAAAGACATGTTTGAAAACAAATAGTTGTGGACTTTGAATGGCTAATGACTTATATCAAGATTTGGTTCAAGTTACCGCCAAATGGGCCATCAAAATGCCTCATTGATGCTAAACCAAAACCCTCTACTGTAACCCATTTGTTGGAGGCTAAAAACCTCTCTTAGGGCCCTTGGGGCTCATGAAATTGATGGTTGCTGTTTGGCATCATGGTCGCACCAAGGACTGGGGTGTCATGCGCCAAACTTCCTGGAAAACTAGTTCCCACCAGGGTATCTACTGGAAACTCGTCATCCACCATATCCAAGCCATGCCCAACTGGGAGGATTTTGCATTGGTAGATTCTTGGAATGCCTAGTGAGGGCATGGATCATTTGTGGTTGTTGCACGGCCAATCGGCCAAACCTGCTTACCTGAGCTGTGAGTCGTATCAGTGGGCGATACCAACCAGACAATACCATTTGTTGTATGTAAGTCATTTCAACCGGTTGATTTTCCGCTTCCAGGTTGTTTACCAGAGTTTAAGTGCACTGTGACTAGGCTCAACGAATGGCTGCAGGATTACATGCTTGCAACATTGGCAACGACTAGTCAGTGCGACAATGCCGTTCTCACTATTCAGCTGAAAGTTTGTTTAGAGTTTGTTTCTACAGATTATACATTTGGTAATACATCCTTGATAGATCTGTCCATGAACCATTTTTCGCCTGGGGGTTGTAGGTTACAATCTATCTTGTCGTAAACCCAGGTAACTGCAGATTACCCATGATAAATCTTGAAAAGTCACTGACGGCGCCTAGGCGCGAGAAAAGAAAGGAGGCGCGCGATTCGGGGAGCTACATGCCTTCGCAGGGTCTGGAGATGGTGTTCCGAAGCTGGATAGATCAACAATGATTTACTACATGGATTTGATGATTACAACATATGATCATTGGAAAATTATCCATCTGGAAAACAATAAGGTCTCAATGACCAGGCTATTCGCAAAATGGAGGGGTGCATGTTGACCAGTGTTCAGAATCTGATGATGTTATTTGCAATACATAGAAACATACAATCAGATGTTCGGTTACACGTAGAAATCATCACATCAGTCACAGATTAAGCGATCAGGCCCTTGGATATATCCAAACATGGAGGTATTGTAAATTTGATGTTCAGAGCGTTACAGGCCCAACCTGTACTGTGTTTCTTTTTTTCAGCCGTGGCATCCCTCGTTCTTGATGTTATAAGCATCCCGCACTGGGCATACCTACTCAGAAGGTCTACCATGACCACTCAAGCTGTGTTTAGCGCGAGCAATTTGTAGATCTTCCAACAAACCACTGGACTTGGATATGGTTGTTTCTAAAAATAGGGAACCCAAAAATGGTTGGTTTATTGCTAGAAATTACTATTAATGGATGACTTGGGGGGTCCCCCATTTTGAGAGACCTCCATATGTTTCCAGTGACATGTGATGCACAGACGCACAGTGCTGGCAAACATCTAGGAGCTGCTCTCGACCGGGAAACCTGCAGTATACGATGTCTGGGCATGACAAGGTCGAACATGGATAGACACACCACAGAGCATTACGGTTGCTTCAAACATCATTGACCGACCATCAATTTACAGTTTATGCACATACCGTTACATACCCTCCACATCCTTCATGAAGTATCTAGTCGGTAGTTTGATTGACACTTCTTTCTTTTTCTCATATTTTTCTCTAATATTTTGGGATGTTTGGGATGGTTGGTCAACATTCAGTTTTTTACACATTTAGTAACTGAAGCACATTTTTTCCCAGAGTTCAGCCACCAGTTGCAGTTTCCGCCCCTCAGCCTGCGAGGCCCTGTTCCAAGCAGAGAAGGAGGAGTTTCTGTTGGCTTACGCTCCGGTAGTCCTTAACCTGGCAGGAAAACCATAGGAAAGGCATAGGAAAGCCGTAGGAAAGCATGGGAAAATCCGTTATTTCTATGGTAGATTTTTCATTGCCAGCTTGGGTACTACCAGCGGATAGATACCCCGAAGACTGAACGTTGGACTTTTATACTGATACATGAATTTTGCCTAACTCGGCCGTCATCGATCATAAGTATGAATCTGATGGGAACCAAACAGGTCAGATTGGCATGGCCATTAGTTATACCGTAACTATGTCATCGTAGAAATGCATCATCAAGGAAGTGTATCAACATAAGTCATGATGCATGATTAACCAGCAGTATAAACCATGCTGAACCACCAGTGGACATCACATTCATCACTTTTGGGGAGCCATGGCAAACCAGCAACAAATCGATGAAGATCAATGCCCAGCGCATTGAACCCAAGCCTGGTTGGTGGTTCTAAACATTTTTTATTTTCCCTAGTAGTTCTTAACCATGAATTGGTTGACTAAGAGGGGTTGAAACCACCAACCAGAAGCTGTTGATGGGCCTTTGCGTGGTGACTTTCCATAAAACGGCTGAGAAGTAACGGCTTAAGAGCTTTGAGTTGCCCCGATCTACCGGGGTGAAGTGGTGAGTTACACCCCAGCTGGTGAATAACGGGTGACAAGGCACCAAGAACACCAGCCACACTGGGACCTAAGACGCTTGGCTGGTGCAGCGAGCTGATGATGTTGGGTGCTTCCCGGGGCGCCTGAAAGCACTAAAGACGCTGGTGTCGGACGCTTGCTTCCGACAATCACACCGACATTTTACTATTTGAACCATCAGTGAACCTTCACTTCACTTGACCATCAGTCAATTCATCATACACATCAAACTTAACTTCACAAAAGTCCTCTTGTTTGAGATGCACTACCCCAAAATCTAAAGAAAACATGTCCAAGCTCCAGCCAACAAAAGTCCGTTCTAACACCACATCATTCCACATCTAAAGTATTAGCGACTTGGGGACCAGCACATCCTTGTGCGAAGCTTCTTCAACAAAACATTCGCTCCACACTTCCATGCGCTTCCCCTGCCAATGTCCTGGCAGCCTATGCCATGTGCCGCCACCGGGGCTTGTTGCTGATGCGCCACCGCGCCACTGCCCTGGGTCGATTTTTCGGCGTTGTGCTGCTGCTTGGTGCCTTAGACTAGACATCAGAGTTGTCTCATTGCCAACGAGAAGGAATTGGACAATTCTGATGGGATGATCAATGTTGCCGACAGTTTAGAATGATAAAAAATGGAAAAACAAATGATAAAAAAACATGGAATTGGACAATTCTGATTGATACAATATTGCCGACAATTTACAATACGGGTTCCAATATCGAAAATCATATTGGATTACATCCTGGGGTAGCATTCATCATGATGAGTGCACCCCAAAGACGTGCGAAGAGATGGGAAGTAGCCCACAAATCGTATGTCAACATAGGCCTGTTCAATGTATTGCGATGGTCAGCAGCGGCTGCGGTGCAAGTCACCAAGATACAGGAGCAGATATGATGCGCCAGGTCATGATACGTTTTATGATACTGTGAATTGTGTGAGTCATTCATTGTCATTTCCAAACATCCAGGTAAACATATGTTGTTGTGCTACCCTCACAGTGCACGCATCATTTGCCACAGGTGGGCGTTTACAGACATGAAAGCCCCGGCTTATTTGAAGGTCCTTCGTGGTTGCCGCAAGACATGCAGGCATATGGATTTGGTCATGAGAAAATTTAGGTATGCTGTAAGAAACTCCCTATTACTGCGGCCAGTACCTTCATTTACCTATAGAAGACTATAATTAATAGTGATGCCGGAATGGCAATTGCCTACAATTGCCTGTTAGTGAGGATTGCCTATAATCGCCTGTGACTGACGATTGCTAATCACCAAGAACGATGATAGAAACGGTTCAGTACCCAGCAGCCGGTTCAACTCAGGCTGTAGCATGGCACTGACACCGAGCCCGAGTCGTTTCACGGAGCATGCGAATTGGCTCATCCCTGGTCACCTGATGGTGGGCCTCTTGGTCGCGCTGTGAACTCTGGGTTTGTTGATGGCACCTTGGCCAGGTGGGTAGGCCTCATCCTGGCGATGCACATCAGTATTTTGGTGATTAAGTGTATTAAATGAAAATTAGTCAACGATACAGTATGTAAAAGAGTATAATATTTCATTATATATCATCAATTGTATAAACACAATCAGTATTAGAAACATATATAGAAGATTGATTAATGGAAAATATCAGCAGGTGGCCCTTCGAGGAATCTCCAAATGTCGATTTTTGCTGTAGATGATATCAATGATATAATTACACGATCATGAGATAGCTTTGTTGCTCCAAACCAATAGATCGTTTCATGATAGCTGATGACATCTATTGTTGTGGTTTATTGTCGACAACATTTTCCTTGTCATGTTTGGCTGATTTCGCATCTTTTGGGTAAAGTCTTTCACAATAATGATACAGCAGAAAAAAGACACCACAGCCGCTCGTCATATCATCCTCATTGCGGGGGCCGAGGGACCAACCTATGGCTGGGTTGTACAACATATGCAACCATATGGCTATGGGTCAATATCGACAAACAACAATGGGGTGCGGTTAATAACGTTGAATAACTAACAATACGGCAAGACTCCACGGTTTGCCCGGATGCACAAGACCTGCCCAGAAGTCAGTCTTGTCAACTGTTCAAAACCCTGCGCAGGTCGGTTGTTTTGAAACTCTGAGCATCAACAAGCCCTAAGCCCTAAACCCTAAAACGCTAAAACCCTAAACCCTAAACCCTAAAACACTAAAACCTAAACCCTAAAACCTAAAACCCTAAAACCCTAAATCACTGCGTAGAGCCAGTGTTTCTCAATGATTCTTCGAGCAATGTTCAATTGATAGGAACAGCAAACCACGGCGTCTGCGCGTAACAAAGTACTGGGGAAACAATGGGTAATGATGGGGGAACCAGGGGTACAGGGTTTTGACCCAAAGCCATATGACATCTTGTCAAAGGGGCTCCAGCAGTAGCAGTAGGAAGGGCTGAATTGGAAGAATGTCTGGAGAGAAACGATTGTGCATCAACCTGGTTTCCCTTACACTTCCACCCTTCTTGTGTTGGTTCTTTGTGCATATCTATGCATTAACGAAATCTTCTTTCGTACATTGAAAGATAAACAAACATGTCTTTTTGTTGGCTATTCCAGTCATTGAGCGTCATTAACCCTGACCTCACCACCACTGAATCAATATTTCGCAATCATGAACCAGCTGTTCAACACTCGAGCAGACGCCTGAAACAGTGGCAGCATAGGCTGAGGCCGGTACCCCTTCGTGAGCCCAGTCTATTGCCCTTCCTTGGACGATGCCTGCGGTCAACTGCAAGGGCTCTTGCAGGTGCTGCGCAGCTGGGTGCTGTGTGGCAACGTGACGTTTGGTAAGTGGTAAATGGTCAATGGCTATGGGACAATAAACCAACCAATAATAAGGGGTTCTAACCAACCAATCATAGGGAAAACAATGGTTAATGATAGGGGAACCAGGGGTCCGGGGTTTTGACCGACAGCCTAATGATGATGATTCATGCAGATGACCATGTTTGATGCTAAAGCTGATTGATGTTAATGAATAATGATTAATTAATGCTGATCATTGTCAATGCTAAATTGGTTGACAACTGTTGTTGTGATTTGTTGTGGATTACCATGTTTGTTGATGGTGCTTGAGCAAGGTGATTGATGATTTGAAGCTGGGGCGTTGATTAATGGTTCAAGGATTATTAGCAATGGCTCATGATGGTTGACAATTATCTAATGATGGTCAACAATTAATGGTTAATTAATGATCATGCTTGTTAAATGGTTTTGGTTCTCCTCCATGGTTCGTGATGGTTGTTAGTTGTCGTCTTTCTAAACTACAATCTTTGTTGTTTTTTTATTTTCCGATGGTGGGGTACTGCATGATGTTGCCTGGGAAGAGAACATTCCGTTTCAGAATTGATGGAGACCGTTCTATAAACAAACCAATCTAGCAAGAATGCTAAAGGACGGGCACAGACACAAAGCTCTTAGCTGGGTGGCCGTTGGACTTGTTCCAAAGATTCCAAAGCATAGAACGTGCGAGTAAACGGCCTCGAGCAAAAAAAATATCTACCAAGCCCTTACCCCCAAATCATCCAATTCTTCAATATACTATTGTCTGTATAGTAAAAACAACATAACTTTGGTGGTCCCGTATGGCTTGAGAAACACCCATGGCTATGGGTCACGACAAATGGTAGAACAGCTGGTTAAAGGCTGATGATAGGGGAAAATCAGCAACAAGAATGGGGATATACTAGTAGGGAACAACAACCTGTCTACAACATGTGAATAAACATGTGTCATCATCAATAACCAACGATTACAGTAATAACTAATGATTATGATGATGAATGATGGTTAATCACCAGCACTTAAACAATTAGTAAGTGACCAATCATGAGTGATCGACTAAAACCATTATTAGCTAAATCAAGTGACCAATCCTAAGTGACGAACCAATTGATCATGCTTACTAAACTTCAGTCGCTGGTTAGTTGTAGCTTGGTTGTCCATAGCAACTGGAAGGATAGGGTATTGAACAGATTTTCGTTATTCTTAATCACCAACAGTCAATCACTAGTGCTTATGATGATGATGCTGGTGATGATGATGATGATGATGATGATGATGATGATGATGATGATGATGATGATGATGATGACGGCAGGGTAGGTAACTGAGTTTTGCTCACCTATACATGAGTAGTATGTTTTGTTAAAATCTAATTTAGCAATTCTTCCACAACTTGGAAGTGCTGGTCCAGCGCCACCCTCCGGTCTTAGGCCAAGATGACCACCTTCGTTTGCTTGCAGCCACCTGGCGGCAGTTGTAGCCATGGGGATTGTTGACGACGGTCAGTTGATGGTTGATCAATCTTAGTTTGATAGTGGTTCTATAATGGTTTATGATGATTAAGCTATCAAACTATCGATGTGCTTATGGTTAATAATGTTTGTTAGTAGTGGTCTATGGTTATGATCTACTGGTTAACCACCTTGTTTGATAGTGATTCTTTCATGCTTAACGATGGATGTTAATGAGGAATATGTGTTGTTGTTTTTTTCCTGCAGCGTTTGCCTATGCTCATGACTGTCGACGTCCCAACCATGGATGCAAACAAGAAAAGGAGACTAGAAAAAGAAACCCGTAGGATGATCCCAACCCCTTGGCATGGACCGATCCATTGATCTTCTGTTGGGAGCCAATCATTCCGGTGTCCAGCAGCTGGTGCTGACTCCGAGGTCGGAACTCCCTGCGCAGCTCGACCCCTGGCCCGCGGAGGGCGTGGCAGTGCCCGGTTTCCCTGGGGCCTTTCTGCCCTACGGTGCGCGGGCGCGAGAGATGGCAGAAGGTGAGCTGCAGTTTTTGTAGCTTGGGAAGCAAGGAGGATCCCGGGGGCTGGGAGGGGTTCAGGATCAAGGGCCTGGGGGAGTTCAGAGTGATAAGATCATCAAGGATTTGATTCATATGCTAGTGGTGGCTTGTCAGGCTTGAATTAGATGGTTAATCTTGAATTCGAAGATTGCATGGTACATCCTGGGAATCATTTCCATTGGTAACGGTCAATAGTGGTCAATGCTGGTTCAACGATCGTAAATCAAACTGCAGTAGATCCGATACAATGGGCTATAGCCTCTATAAAACCCTCAGAAAGTCTGTAAGATCCCTGTGGTCGATGGGTGTTCAGTGGGTGTTTTTGGGTGCTGATTGCTTCCTCCGCTGAGGCACAGTCCCATCGCCGTTGGGGCCCCAGCACCTGGTGGATGGCTTGTGTTGCAAGTGACGCCTGACCTCCACCTAGATGGGTGTTGCTCAAAATAGGGGACCCTCCAAAGCAGCCAATATTAAGCATTATTAAGCCATTTATGGTGATAGACCTTCCATTTTTGGGGTTCCCAACTTGGAGAAATCCCCAGAGAGTCATGGAACATGAGACGAAAGGAGCAACATATATGTTGCATTGGTTGGTTTGGGGCTTATCAAGCAAGGCAACCTGACAGTATGTATGTATAAATATATGTTTTGTGAATTTGTAATCTATGCATTTATTTATATATGTGTTCGCATGCATTGTTTCATTACGCAGAACTGCAATGACACAAACATGAGCATGCATAGTCATATCCATGTAAATATGTGTGTAATGTTGATCAAGACAACTATGTATACATACGCAACAGATCTACACATATCAAATAGCCACCTCGGACTTTGAAAAAAAAACTTTGTAGCACTATGCAGATTGAACACACATATATGAATTGATAGATTTGTGGATGGATGGATGAATGGATGGATGGGTGGATGGATGGATGGATAGATACTGTAGATGAACAAAGAGATGGATGGAGCATTACTCCGATGCATAAACAGATGCACTCAAAATCTGCAATAAAAGCAACCAATCAAACATCGAACCTAGATAAGTAATTCCACATGTGAATAACATCATGGACCGACTGGTCCTGCAATTTTCATATAATTGCATACACATGTGTCTATATATACACTTATTAATTTGTTTGTCTATCTCTTTATCCATACGTATTTATGTCTTCAGATCAGTCTGAAAGTCTCACCAGTTGCTGATTGACCCCCAGGATTTGGGCACTCCTGGACTGGCTGAGCTGTCGGCGTTGGTGGAGGACCTTGCCGAGCGTTGCTGGGTTGCAGCGTAGCCTAACCCAAGACGTTGCCGTTGCCCTGGGAAGGGTGGATGAACGGTTATCCCTCCAAGAAACTAACCTGTTGGAAGCATCACCAATGAGAGTTCGAAGTTATGTTAATACCTTGACGCTCTGGTAGTTTCTGTCCTGGTTGCTTTCAACATCACCATTTCTTATAGGTAATCCAGCTATCAATGCTGGATTTTGGTGCACTTCCACTGGTGGTTCATAGATGGCAATAGTAAAAAATGGTGGAAAGGATCAATACTGACTAGCTGATGGCTGATGTTGCTTATTTTGCGGATAACAATATGATGAGAAGATGGTTGATCGTTTAAATGGATGGTTGAAACAGATGGAGTGCATGAATGATAAGGAGTATTTTGATTGGATGCTCAGTAATGGTCATCATCCATGGTTGATAGTTGAACATGGTCATCATGATAATGTTTATCATGCATGGACTGCTGAAGCATTTCTCATCCATATTTTTGATTGTTGATAATGGTTGCTAGCGCTTCTGAACAGATGATTGGAATCCCCTCAGCCACATACTTAGTCTGACTGCACTGGATGTACCAAGATTTTAGAGATTGTGATTTTCTACAAGGTGGGCCCCCTGAACAAGGTGGTGTATAAATGTACAAGCCATTTACAGTCTCAGTAGCTATAGTTATATCTACCATCACTACTAGTTGCCCTACTTAACCCTAATTATGAACCAACCTGGTGTCTTGGTTATATCTACCAGGACCATAGGTGGTAATTTCCTTAATTAGAACCAAAGCCAGCTACCTTAGGCACCCACCTTGAAGAGACACCACTGGACCATCCATCACTGACTGGTGGGTTGGCAAGCCACCAAAGGTTCTACCACTTGGCACCCATAATGAGACCATTTCATATTAAATTATCAAACATATTAAGCCCATAGTTCTTGATGCATAGTTATCTTGTGCTTTTCTATTTGCCACCATACATCACCATGCTTATATAGCGGTTACACCATGTGAATTTGTGATGTGATGGGACGCGCCGAGCTTCCAGTGACCGCTTGGGTAGGTAGCCCATTCCCCACCGTACTGAAAAGTTGCTTCGATGGGGCTACCCCATACCGGCCATGGAGAAAACTGAAAGATAGATTGTATTCTGCAATATCAGCATTAAGCATGAATTTGGCCAGGATTAATCGATCAGATCAATCAATATCAATGGTTAACATCAATAGTTTTGTATTCATGGTCCATCAACCGTTGTCAATACTACTAACTGATCAATGACATCAATCATAATGAATCATAATGAATCAGAATGAATCAATCAGAATGACATCAATCAGACTTTTCTACTATGCCATGATTCACCGCCAAGTCAGCCTTGAACCAACGTCGCTTATCCCCTTTGACTTGCGCTCCTAGGCATCCAAAGGGGTGAGAAGATCTACTTGCACTGCTGGGGCGGTCGTGGCCGAAGTGGTTCCATGGCGGCCTCAATCGTGGTGAATCGCAGAAAATGGCAGTGATTTTGACTGATCAAGTTGATCATGACTGGAGTGATCATGACTGGAGTGATCACAGAAAATGATTGACTTTCTGGTGCTGATCCTGTTGATCATGTCGATTGATCAGAATGACTTGAGTGATGATTGCTCCTGATGGCTTGTGATGGCTTGCAAATGTGTAGGTTGTGTTGAAGACTTCGAGAGTACTAAGCGGTCGCCGAATCGCGACCATTTGTTCGGTTATGTTAGGTTGATGTGGTTGTTCTTGTCGGAGGTGGTGAGTGGTGATGATGTTGGTGGTGATGTTGGTGATGTGGCTGTTGGTGACAATGTCTCAATCACTTTGGGGGGTAATCCCCTTGGTGGACAGCCCCAGACGCCAAGAGCCAAGGGCACGATTCCTAAACCTGCATAGCTATTCACCAGGTGTACACCTACCTCGCAGCGAGTTGTGTAACCGAAATGTCAGCGGTATAATCCCCTATCATCAACCATTAACCAGCCAGTTATCACCATTCAAATTCTGAAAAACCATCATTGACCGCATGAATGGCAGCTGTAGGTGTGGTTGCGGCTTGCCTCTTGGGCGCCTTGAAACCAGAGCTCTCTGCAGACTCAGCCCTGGAATTGGTGCAGAGAGGCTACACTTCCAGGCACAGCAGTTGTGTCGATGGGTGCGCACCTGGCGCGGTGGATCTCCCCTCAGATCTTCCCCTTGGGATTTCCAACTGCAACATACTTCGACCATGGGATTTCAAGCGGTGGAGCTACTGCGGACCTGTTGCTGGAGCTAGGTTTGCTGATGCATTTCCAGTGAAGTCCCTGTTGCATTTCCTGGCAGGTTTGATATTTGTTCAACCAACAGGCAATGACCCTGGAGGCTGTAGCGACCGTTGCTGACAGCTTGGCTTGATGGTCCCACTCATGGTGGAACCATGGAACGTGTTGGAACTATGGGCTGGTCACCCGTCATTGACATACTGTTGATAAACTGAACTTTAGTTGGTGAAAACCATGGGTAAAGAATCAACCCAAAGCAAGTGATGAATTTAAGTAAGTGATGAACGACTATAGTTGGTTCGTAGGTTCAACTTTTCAAGCCGTGTTGAAATGCAATTGATGATTAGCTAGCTGTTCACCGACTGGTGGTAAAGTTGGTCTTTGTATGCTGTACATTTGTTAGAAATGATGCTGCAAGATAGCAGCTAGATGTTTGCATCGAATGAATAACATTATTTGCTTCTTTAAGAAACAAGTGACAATAGAGGTGTGTTTGGCAAACCAGCTGATCACTAGATGGTTGGACCTGGCAAGTGTCGGCATTGTGAGCAAGTATTACCCATCATTTGCAACAAGATTTGTCCACTATCAATCGCTTGTGTCTTCATGTACAGGTTTAAAACCACCATCAACCGTTAGAGGTTAAAAGTTGTTCAGGTCATCGGGGTGCACTCACTCTCTCGCTCTCTTTTTCTGTTTCTATTTATCTCCTTATAGATTTACTCATTGATATTGAAAATTATAGACGCACACACACATACATGACATCCAATACACACACATACATGACATCCAATGCTCCCGATGCTTCATCGCAGGGGCAGCTCCCTGGATGTCGGCGCCTTATCAAGGAGTCCGCAGACGACTGAGCAACGCGACTTCGTACGACGGTGGTTCGCAGCGCGGGGATAGCCAGAGGCCTACCATGTTTTGATGGGTTGGATGTCTGTAACCATTATCAATATAAGCAACATCATGTAACTATGATCAAATGAGTTAAGCCACGATCATCGCGCATAGCGGTGATGAAAGGACGCAAAATGAGGGAGTGGCCGCAGCTTTCCAGAACACCGTGCTTCCAAACTGTATGAAAGAGATCCAAGGTGTCAAAGTGCGGGCCTTGACCGCAATCGACAAGTTTCTCGCCCCAAAGAGGGGCAGCCGACCTTCTCATCGCTATCAGCGTGTCAAGCTGACATCAGCAAGATGTCGTGTTGCGCAGCTATGGCTTCCATGGCTGCTGTGCATGCGGCCTGGGGAGCACCCGTACTTCCAGAAAATGAAGTACAGGGGCGGGGGTTACGCCATCCTCCGTGCGTTTACGGACGCGGAGAAACCCCCGACCTACGGAGGCTCTTGACCGCTTGGCTGCATGTCAAAGAAATAAAAATGTGTCATTGAAAGCATGTTGTTGTTGTTGTTGTTGTTGTTGTTGTTGTTGTTGTTGTTGTTGTTGTCGTTGTTGTTGTTGTCGTTGTTGTTGTTGTCATCTTGACATGCTTGGCCTTGGACGGATCATGCTTTGGTAGTGGGTAGCACTTTTCATTGGACACCCCTGCTTGGGCTTTAGTCCATTCGGCTGCAGTAGATCTCTGGTCGAAGGGCAAATCGATTGACCGACAAACTGCTCTGATCTTTCGATGACGAAACAAGCGCTGCCGCCGCGGTGGATCTCCATGGGGCCCCACAACGTGTTATGGTGGGTTCAGGGAGATTTCCAGCATGGATTATTCATGAATTCCTTTCCAAGCAAGACCTCCTTCATGACGGAGACATCAACCATTGGTCAAAAGATCGAGCGCGATGTCTCTGTGAGTTATAGCTATGACACCGTCACAAGGTCGAAACACCAAACCCGCTTTGACCTTGCAACGGTGAAGTTCTTGCTGAATAAAGATTGGACATCCAAGACCTAACGAAACTGCCGTGGAAGCGGGCACGGTTCGGGGCACAACCTGTGGGTGGCAATGCGGGGTCGGAAGCCATGGCACTGCTCCAGGAGAACCAAAAGATGGTGAAGGACCTGAAGTTTCAGCTCGGGAATCCCTGAGTTATCTAGGGTTGGTGCTGGGAAGTCCGAGGTTCTAAGGGAATATGGTTTTGGTGGATGATTTCATTGTTTTCAAAGTTTCCCTGTTGTGAACGAATGATTGGTCGGTTGGTTGGTTGGTTGGCAAGCATTTCTTTCATGGAGTTGAAGCCACTAATCAGGTTTGAATCTTTTTTGTTTTGCTCACCTCTCCATGTAAATTGTGATTTTGCGCCATTGGATTTGGAATGGACTGTCATGGCTTATTTCTTTTGGTAGTTAAGCAACGATGTGTTTCGCTTGGTTCTTGCCAAATATGAAAATGTGATCTCTTTCCGGAAACCATAGGCTGGAACGGAGTGATTGAACGAACAAGCTGCGAAGCGATCTGTATTTAGAGATGCAAATGCAAGGGGTAATCCAACCATGAAGTACCATCATTAATGAAGGTACATCAAACCATTGGCATTTGGAATTGAGTTACGGCCATAGAAAACTTTCTGAAAGTATAAACTCAATGTGCGCATGACAGTTGATAATGATGATTTTTTTTTGAATGGCCAGCGTGCAGTTTGCTGGATCACTGGGGCTAAGTTACACATAGTATTTGCATTAGTTATGATGTGGCACGCAACGTATAAATGTACTTAGATGATTACTGATATCAATACACTGTATGATTTTTGATTACACATACATGCCTAGACATTTACATGTCATGGATTTCAACAACTACATAGCCAAATTTGAATTCGTGCGTAGCGCGTAGACATTTAAATTCACATCTATTGCCATGCCATAGATACAGGCACGGTATAGTCCATTTGCAAATATGCATGCGCTTCGAGATTCACATGGATTTACATAGACAGCAATTGTATTTATATATCTATTTACATATTGGTAAATATGTGTTCACTGATTAGTTTGCATACATCTACATACAAAATAATCAAGTGTATACATGTTTGTTGTGTACCTATACGTCCATCACTCCGTGACTTACTTTGCTACAAATATACCAGTTGGTGGTCTTGACAGATTTCCATTTCACCTGCTGATAATGGCTTCTAATTTACGAGTACCACAACGTATTTTACTATGCTGGCTTTACCAAGTCTATACTTGTCATGCATTCACGTTTCTGTGGCAAGTCTATACCATGCTATGCAATGTATAAAAGACATTCATGCAATGTTTTTTGTTCATCATTTACAAATACAGAAATGTTTATATTGATATATCCAGTTCATATACTACATTCAGTTTTTATACATATATTGTAAGTGGTTGTTTGATAGATATATAGACCAGTTTCTCTAAGAGTCTACATATTCAGAATTTATAAATAACCAATGGTTGGTTGGCTGGTTGACAAACATATGTTTCATATGAGTTGGCTGCACCAACCAGGGTTTGCTGATATTCATTTACCTTGTCCATACATTAAGTATACACATGTATTTGCTAAGTCCAGATTTGTTTGCATCTATACTAAGTTTAGTCTACAGCTATAAACACCGAATCTTTACACTTACAAATATATATATATATATAAATAAATATATATACATACATACATATATTCATATACTTAGTCTCTACATGATATTCATAGTTTCTCTTTCAGCATCCAAGGTTGGACCAACAGCTCTCTCACCTGGCAAGTCAGGTGGAGGAGACAGCCATGGTTTCTCGCTGGCTGGGTTTGGCGCCATCCAAACCATGGGAACACCAGGGAGGGAGCGGGAGTGACCATGATGTTCATAGATGTTAATCGGCCAATGATTTAGCTCAAATGTTAATTGGCACATAGTGGCCAAATGGTTTGGCACCATCATTAACACATAATCACATAATAGCCAAATCATTCCCAGATGTTGATGATGTTTATTATGTTTAGTGTGTTTTGTTTAAGTGTATTTTTGATGGAATTCGATGGATGAATGGATTGGTCTACAACTGGTGTACCCGAAGTTCATGAATTAGTCTTAAAATGGCCCCAAATTATTGGTAGTTTTCGCATTAAATCCTATGCATCCTAGTTATAAACAGCTGGATGGTGCTCGTAGGTCCCACCATAGACATGGACAAACCCAAATGGCTCGAAAAACGGCAACGATATCGTGCCATATCGCTTTTGCATACCCCTGTTTGTTGATGAACTTTCCTCTAACCCCCTAGTGGATTCACATTTCCGGGTGCGTGTAGAACTGTCCTGTCTACGCTGTTGATAAACCATGATTCTCTAGAAGTTGGTCTTTTTCCGGACCAGATGATGAAGCACCTTCAAAGTTTTCCCACGTGAAAACGAGAAGGATGTGAGTGCATGCCACCCCGTCAAGTGTCATGACAGTTACATCTAACATTCTTGCATGCGTTGCACGGGAGATATCCATAAATTGATGGTGTAACCCACTGGTGTAACCAGTGTTAATCACCATGATTCACCATCATTAGTCAATGTATCCATTTCCCTTTCATCAGCGTAGAAACCATCCGTTTATATTCATTGATTAATTTATCATCATTAACGATTGATTTTTCCATCAAGAACCATCAGTGACCACCCATCTACCGGGTATCAGTTCACCAGTTCTGTTCCCCGGCAGATTCTCCGTTCACTGCAGGACGTGGCGAAGAATCAAACGGAGCTGCAGCACTTCGTAAAGACCTTGGTCCGGAGATCCAGTGCCATGTCCCGGGTGGGTCAATGATGGTAACGGTGGAGTTGATCATGGTGGTTGATAGGGCTTAAGTGATGGTTGAAGCATGGTTGATATGGATTGATGGTGAAATTAGATGGTGAAATTTGGTTTTGATGAATGGCCGACAGTTCTTCGAGTCAATGGTGAGTAAGAATGATGATTTGATATTAACTGATGCCCGGTGGATGGTTACTGAATGGTCAATTGATGGTCAATGAATGGTCCATTCTTGGGCACTATATTTGTTGCCTGATTGTTGAGCAGTCACTGACTGGTTGATGTCAAACTGGTAATGTTCAAAATTAGAGAATGATTTTCACAACAATGTAGGAAAATGATGAAGGTACAGCGGTCCGTCGTGGTTGCTTAGCCATGAATGATGGCAGCTGGACTTGGATACAGGCGTGGTCCCAAGGTTTTCCCACCAGCAGCTTCCACTGAGCCCCCTCGGCAGTTTCTAATCACTGGATCCACTGGATCCTGGTCATAAGCTGCACATTCCCAATTCCTAGGCTATGGGTGTTTCTCAAGTCATTGGGTTACACATAGCTATCATCCAGTTTATTGACATAGCAATAGACCAACCATTTTTGGGGTCCTTCACAATACAACACCATTTATTTCAAGCTGTGATGTTACAGTTCAGAACCCCAACCGGCTGTGATGAGTCAGTGCTGCTTTGGGAATTACTTTGTTGAGAAGTTACCGAAGTTACCGTATGTTGGTTCGTTTTTGTGTGGGGATAATTCTTGGTGAGAGTACACAGCTGCAAGCAGATGTTGAATGGACATCTCAATCCGCTGCCTATGTGTACCAACCAGTTAATCGATATTATCGATTTGATTGCTGGTTTCAAGTCTGTGTTTTCTTCAACCATACCTGTAGATGATTGTTCCCATTGATGAACATATTTTGGTGATGGATTAGAGTCACCAACCAGCCAGTAGGCCAGTAAATGAGCAGAGCGAATCAACGAATCTTGGGAGATGACCAATCATAGGAATACACCAAACCACGGAACAGTGTAACAGTCATACACTCCTGCAGCTATTGGTTTTGTGCAGCTGACCATTCCGCACATGCAGCGGAGGCCTCTCAAGTGCAGCGGCCCGACAGTGCTGCAGACTATGAGATGGCCCTGAGGCTTGGTGGGAGCTGTCGGGGCTCAACTGGGGGCGTAGCTTGGGCCGTCAACTTAGAAAAATTAACTGGTTGGTGGTTTGATTGATGTTTTTTTTCTCCTAGTGATTAATTATGAGAAAATGGTTGTTGACAAACATATTTTTCATGGGTGGTTCACCCACCAACCAGTTAAGGATTATGCATGTGCATAGTACTTCCTGTTGACTGAGACTGGGCAATCAAAATGATGATTCCCAGAACAGCAACTTCATGCTATGGCTGGAGGCTTGCAGTAGAATCCCCGGTAGCTGCTCAGTTGGAAGCTGATCAACCACAGCTGCTCCATGCCTTGCAGCTAAGACATGGCCCAAGAATATCGTGGCAGTGGCATATTGACAACCCACCACCTGGCCCGGTGACCTGACCATCTTAGAACTTCTAGGACAATCTCAGAAGCGTTGGTACCAACATGTAACAACCATCAGTACCAACCAACTATGACTACCAACCATTCTAGACCATCCATTGTCACCACCCATTATATACCAACCTTTGGTACCAACCATTCTTACCAAACCATTCTCAACCATGACCAGCTCCCCTTAACCAGCCGCTGTACCAGGAAGTTGACCAGCAACATGGAGGACATTCGTTCCATGATCGTGACCCGGTCGCCTTAGTCGCTACGTCGTGGCGAATTCCTTGGGGACTGCAGAAGTGTCATACTGGGATCACCAGGAAGTTCCTGCCATTTGCCGGGGGATCACAATGAAACATGAAACTTTGATAAAGTTTCTATGTGTTTAGGTCACGTTTAGCTCAGTGGCTGTTCTGAACTTTCAATGCCAGGAACAAGATGGAACAAGTCATCAGATACTGTGTGATTCCCATCCTGGCCCATCCTCTTGGTAAACTCATGTGATGGCTTCTCAAAATAGGGACGTCCCCAAATCATCCCTTACTATTCATCCTTGTTTATGGCATGGGTCCTTCCAGGGCGTCGCGCGCTGTCGCGTCGTTTTTTGGTCGGGTTGGGGTTGGGGTGGGGTGTAATAACGTTCGTCACACGTTGCATCCGCTGCACATGCTATACGTCATGCTACGTCATGCTACGTCATGGTACGTCATGGTTGGGTCGGGGTGGGGTTGGGGTTGGGGTGGGGTGTAATAACGTTCGTCACACGTTGCATCCGCTGCACATGCTATACGTCATGCTACGTCATGCGACGTCATGGTACGTCATGGTTAGGTTGGGGTTGGGGTGGGGTGTAATAACGTTCGTCACACGTTGCATCCGCTGCACATGCTATACGTCATGCTACGTCATGCTACGTCATGATGCGTCATGGTTGGGTTGGGGTGGGGATCATGACTTTTGTTTGATCCTGGCAATGGCGCATCCTGGACCGAGCAAATGGCATGGACCAGTTGCGCAAGGCATTGGAGAAGAAGCACCGCAGAAAGTGAGTCACAAAAAATTTTTTTTGGCGTACGCTCTTGAGACACCACGGAATGAAAATGGCCCGAAACTCAGATCTTAACACAAGTTGTGCGTCAAAAACGCGCGACGCCCTGGCAGGACCCATCCCTTGTTTATTAATAAACCAACCAATTTTGGGGTTCTCAATTTTTAAGAAACTTCATGTGGTTGAAGAGTCCTCAACGAGTTCTCACACACGGGACCCCTGGGGTTGAGCAGCGTTACCGCTGCTTACGAGGACGCCCCACCTGCCGCTCCAAATGCTTCACCTAGCCACTGAGGCGTCTCCTCTGCTGTCACCACGAAGAGGTTCCCGGGGGGATCCAAAATACAGAAAAATATGTAGGCATTTTTTGTGAGGTACATTGCATAGGTGAATTTTTGTGTGTGTGTGTGTGAATGATGTATTGTTTAAGTATTGTTTCGTATTCCATATATGTATACGTATTTCTGTGTGTGGATACACGTGTCTAATGGTATATAGATGATCCCATGATTCGCGATTCTTGCCCCCACCCACATGGTATGATGGGGTAGGATATATTGTTTTTTAACCATCACACATCAAATATCCATCATTTAACCACCACGATGTGAACATCACGTACCGCTCTGTAACCCAGTAGAGACGACATCCCCAAATGCCAGCACATCCCAGACACCATGACGGGGAGCCGTCACATGAGGGCAGCACATTCCACAACCACAGGGGACGTAAGGAGCACATGGGTAGAGCAGGCGGAACTCCCTCCCTGATGGGACTATGGCCTTGGGAGTCCCTGCCTGCTCCAGACACTGGGTCACAAAAACGGACATGTATTCACCACCAATGGGCAACGCACCATGTGTCAAATGAAAAACAAGTTATTTAGATGTCTATGACAGTGTTACTTTTGATGTTACATATATTGCTTTTGAAGATCAGAACCGACAAATTATACAAGATATGGGTGTTTTTAGAATAAGGGTACCCCAAAGCATTCAGTATCTATCATTTTTAGTCAATCATGTTTAGTAATAAGCCATTTGTTTGGGGGTTCCCAGTAGTAAGAAAGCGCCATATGTCAATGCAAGCCAGGATTCCTGCAGTTTTAGGGCTCTCTTCATCCACTCTTAATAGTGGTAGAAATCACCGCTGAATTGGATGAGTTAACGAGCCGTGCTGGTGGCAGCAGCGGTATGGGCGCGGTATAACCTGAGTGAAATTGACAGTTGACACTGATTTTAATGGCTTTCCTATTTTTCCATAGAGGTGCAAATATGTTTGTACATGTTATGTACATTTGCAGATATACATGTGTATATATATATATGTATATACAATTATATTCTATATACACACATGCTCGTTTGTTTCATGCATATATCATATATCATATATCCATGAGCTGTTCCACTAAAATATAGAAAAACAACATGATTATGTGTACATACATATTTATATATATACTATATAAAATCAATCTAGGCTGGTTTAGCTAGCATATAGAGAGGTGTTTTCACATACACCTAGGTATATGACTCAGCATGGCAGCCATCAACGAAATTCATGCATGGTTTCACTCATAGCTAGCAGGTACCTGCGCTCGAAAGCTGAAAGTCCAACGAATTGGTAACAATATTTAGAAAAAGAAACATGGAGTTGTTGTTGACATGTCCATGCAACTAGGCAATACTTGCAATACAGATCCATCATGTTTGCTACAACTGGCTGTTTCTCAAAACAGGGATACCCCCATGATCCAACAATGAGCACTACGGGGAATAGACCAACCATGTTTGTTGGGTCCCTTCTTTTAAGAGAGCATCAACTAGGTTATACCTTTGCTACAGTAGCGGCTACAACTTCCACATCCCTTCTATTGTCAGGTGCAAGTCCTGCAAGCAGTCCTTTGCCTCAAGGAGATCGCTTTGCTGCCCATAATTCGTGTGCTTGGTAAATGATTTTGAAATGAAGGTAAACAAATGCTGAACTAACAGTTGTTTAATGGCTAACTTATGCTTACCTAATGCTACTGGTTAGTTATGATTCATCGACTAATTAATGTTCAATCTTTGGTGGTTCATTACTGGGGTTATTGGCTGATTAAAGAGTTTGAAATACATGATTACTTGCGCCACTAATTTAACCCATGCTTACCGTTCATAATGGTCATGGTGGGTAAGTCAATGATTGATTATTGGTTAACTAATTCCGAATTATGGTTGGATTCTTGCTTTGCCAACCATTCTGGTCCATTGGCCATTAAACTGACTATTGAGGATAGGAACCTTTGTTTATAATGACAGATTAGCCAATAGCTAATGAAGAATACCTGCAAACCAGGTTGGAACATCACGGAAAGCGCGCAGCGCAAGTCTTTTTGCGTCTCATGGCCCAAGAAACCACCAATCCCTCCCGGTAAGGTTCCGTCATCAGTGATCAAGGAAAATACATGGCCCCTACATTATGGTCCCACCATGGGCCCTAGAGTCCCAACATGCTGCCCAACATGGCGCGAGGACAGTCGCAACACGCCCATATCGGCCAACAAAAAGCTGTCCCACAAAGAAATTGCAAAACTGCCCATGCCCGTATACGGGCCAAAGATTGTCCCAACATGGCCCAACAGGTTTCAAGATGGCCCTCTCATGCCCTACATGGTCCCAACATGGGCCCTAGAGTCCCCAACATGCTGCCCAACATGGCGCGAGGACAGTCGCAACACGCCCCTTTCGGCCAACAAACAACTGTCCCACAAAGAAATTGCAAAACTGCCCATACCCGTATATGGGCCAAAGACTGTCCCAACATGGCCCAAGATGGCCCCAGATGACCCCTTCATGCCCCTACACGGTCCCAACATGGGCCTAGAGTCCCCAACATGCTGCCCAACATGGCTGCAGCGAAGAAATTGCAAAATTACGCTCTCGCGCAGGTAGAACGTCCATTTTTGATCAAAAAAATCAGCCAACATGGCCCAAGATAGCCCCTTCACGCGCCGACATGGTCCCAACATGGGCCCGATTGTCCCAACAAGGCTCATGCATACCTGTATATGGGCCAAAGACTGTCCCAACATGGCCCAACAT